>JACXGM010031578.1:0-12921 GCA_016801145.1 Umbra pygmaea
AATCCAAATTCAAATACAGCTGCTATTGCTTTTGCTTTTACCATGTGTATGTGCATGGTAAAAGCAAAAACAATAAGAGTGTTAATCCAAATTCAAATACAGCTACTATTGCTTTTGCTTTTACCATGCGTATGTGCATGGTAAAAGCAAAAACAATAAGAGTGTTAATCCAAATTCAAATACAGTTGCTATTGCTTTTGCTTTTACCAGCTGTATGTGCATGGTAAAAGCAAAAACAATAGGTGGGTTAATCCAAATTCAAATACAGCTGCTATTGCTTTTGCTTTTATCATGTGTATGTGCATGGTAAAAGCAAAAACAATGAGAGTGTTAATCCAAATATTCAAATACAGTTGCTATTGCTTTTGCTTTTACCAGCTGTATGTGCATGGTAAAAGCAAAAACAATAGGTGGGTTAATCCAAATTCAAATACAGTTGCTATTGCTTTTGCTTTTACCATGTGTATGTGCATTATAAAAGCAAAAACAATAAGAGTGTTAATCCAAATTCAAATACAGCTGCTATTGCTTTTGCTTTTACCATGCGTATGTGCATGGTAAAAGCAAAAACAATAAGAGTGTTAATCCAAATTCAAAGACAGTTGCTATTGCTTTTGCTTTTACCATGTGGATGTGCATGGTAAAAGCAAAAACAATAGGTGGGTTAATCCAAATTCAAATACACCTGCTATTGCTTTTGATTTTACCATGTGGATGTGCATGGTAAAAGCAAAAACAATAGGTGGGTTAATCCAAATTCAAATACAGCTGCTATTGCTTTTGATTTTACCATGTGTATGTGCATGGTAAAAGCAAAAACAATAGGTGGGTTAATCCAAATTCAAATATAGTTGCTATTGCTTTTGCTTTTACCATGTGTATGTGCATGGTAAAAGCAAAAACAATAAGAGTGTTAATCCAAATTTTCAAGAACAAATATCCATAATGAATACTGTCGGTAGCAGCCTAAATTAGTGACCTGACCTGAACAGTGAAAGGGAAATGGGACAAAGTGTACAGACAAGATGGGCAAATACACACAAATTACTACAGTAAATTGATACAGAACCCATGATTTTGTGGATCAATGTTAACTTTAATCCTTGTCCCTGTGAAATTAGGACAAATTAAATCAAAGATCAGTTCATTTAAAATGCGCTACATGAACTATTGGCCACAGAAAAATGTAGTGACCTCATCGGAACAGTAAAAAGTATATGGGATAAAGTTACAGAAAAAATGTTGCTAAATGTTCTGTTTTTTGTGTGTAAGGCACAGTGTACAGACAAGAATGTTAGGCATAAATAAATTATTACATAATATTGCTAGAGAACCCATAATTTTGCGGATCAATGTTAAATTAATCCCTATCCCTGTACAATTAGGACAAATTAAACCAAAGATTGGTTCATTCAAACACAGTACATGAATACTCAGCCATGGCTTTACGGCACTCTGATTACCTCTGCTATCTGAAAACCTGTTTTCCAAACGAGAGTTTATGGATCGACATACCATGTGATGGTATTTCATCATCTGCTTTCTTAGTTTGTAATCCCCTATATTTTCTTGCTAATGAAAACTTTTTTAATCTTCTCTGACATTTTCGACGATAATCAAACCACTTCTTTTAACATTTTAAAATGTATTTGAAATATCAGAGCACGTGCAAATTACTACAGACATTGTATCTTGGGTGTTATGATATTTTCCATCTTTTGCGTCACAGCCAGCGCGTTTGGTTCCGGTTTTATAGGTTCTGCTTTTGTGGGCTCTGCGGGTCATCAAGGCGACTTGCACCAGGTGGGACTCACCAGGGACGGCTTGGACCCCGTCAAAACTGCTTGCAGTTCTAGTTATATTTTGCAATCACATGCTCTTATCGTTTCTTTACACACAATACAATTGTATTTGGTTACAATTCACTAGCTTTAAAATGAATTGACAATGATTATTGTAATTAATGAAAAAATATATATTTGAGTTTGCGTTGCTGGCATAATAGTGTTATTGTTTTGATTGAGAGACCCCTAGTGGCCAGAAATACATATTGTTCTTTTAAGTGGTAAGTTGACTACAGTAATACTAGAACCCAAACCATTTCTAGAAAAAAATGTTCAGCATTTAAAAGGAAAAAAACAATCAATCACAGTATTAAATATGCTTATGTCCTTGTTACTTCGTGCATAAAGAGCATGGTCATAACCAATGATAGACAGTTCAAGGAATGTTTTGATCAGCTATGGGATATAGCCCTTGGGAAAAGAATATAACCTTTTCTGTTAAGATAATCCAGTTATACAATAGGAAAAGCAAATGCTTGCAAATTGACAATTTGTAATGTCGGGACGACATTTGTTCAGAGGGGGAGAGTGTGGCATAGTAACTATGGACATTCCACCCTCCTGTTTAATTTTTTGGTTATTACAGTTTGAGTCATTCAATGATTTCCTGTTTTATTCTCTAACGGGAAAAACAATTCAGTTATAGTGCATTGAGCGGTAAATAGCCAGTAGATGGAATACGCATTCCGGGAGTAGACTGTTGTGGATGGTCTAGAGAATGCAGAGATGGTCTATAATATCACGCAAAGAATGCAAATTGCTCCTGTATTAGGGTAGACATGTATTTTGCAGATCTGATGAGTAACATTCAGCTGTGTTAGAGTAGCTAGTTAGTTCTTATTGTCACATCCAGCCCAGGAAGGGCTGTGATACAGCCTCCTTTTAGTTAGTTTAGTGTCTCTTGTGTATATGTCTCCCTTGTTGCTTTCAGTGTTTACACGGTGGTTTAGTTAGTTTGGTTATTTCCTCATGTGTCCTCATTGTTCCTTCCCCATGTGTGGTGTTTGCCTCCCTCTTGTGCCTCTGTTGTGTATTGCATGTTCTCCTTGATATGTGTAGGTGATGTCAGTGTCTTTGGTGCCCAGGTGTTTCCCATTGTGTCTCGTTAGTCATTGTATTTAGGTTGTGTGTTTGGTTTGTTCCCTGTCTATCAATGTATTCCTGTCACCTGGTCGTAATTACGTGTTCAGTATTTGTTTTCAGTTTAGCCCCACAAGGCAGTTTTGTTTTCTGTATTAAAATAAATTCCATTATATTATTGCATATCCTTCGCGCCTGTCTCTCCTTCCCTTCCCCTGCATGGGCCATCGTGACACTTATAAGCTGGCTAAACTGGGGAAGAGGTGTTGGTCATTGATTCATTGTTACGATGTATTTGGAAGGATATCCGTGAGCTACGCTTTAAAGTAAGTGTTGTGAAAAGTGAGTTGTTTAATTTTGGAAGTTTAATGCTTACATTCTTTATTCATGTTTTAGCTGTCAGTGTCCCATGCCACTGTGAAGAGCACGTAGGCTACATAAGTATATCCATTGTGCAAACTCGCTTCTGCTGTATCCTTCAACCTGCTTTTATATGTTCCTCTGACTCTTTGTAAATAAATACTGCAACCTATCTATCAACTAGAGTACATCTACTGCCTCCGGTCTCTCTCCCTAACCACACCCCTCATTGTAACAGAAAAGCAAAAGTACTAATTAATCTCTACACGCTGGTGGTAATACAGGAGCAATTTGCATTCTTTGCGTGGAATTATAGACCATCTCTGCATTCTCTAGACCAGGGGTCTCCAACGCCGGTCCTGGAAAGCTACCATCCTGTTTGTTTTCACTTCAACTGCAAATAATGTAGCCTCATTCAGCTCCTCATCCAGCTAATTAGTAGAATCAGGTGTGCTTAATTGAGTTTGAAGTGAAAACCGTCTGGATGGTAGCTCTCCAGGAACAGGGTTGGAGACCCCTGGTGTAGATGAAAGAGCATCAAAAACTGAACTGTTGCCAGTACCCGTTGTAGTAGAAGGAGCGGAACTGAACCATCAACCAAAACTTGAAGAGAGATATTCAATATGACTTTGTGGCCACATAGAGATACTTTGAAAGGACAAGGTGCACACATTTCATGTGTCACACCCTAAAATTACTTAAACATCACAGAGCGATAGCAGTAGTACCAGTAAGTCTCGAAAGCACTGCAGCTTTTGATGAGAACTATGGTAGAGGTGAGAGAGATTTTCAATAAACAGCAGGAGTTGGGAGGGATTCCAACCTATGAAGCATCATGAGGGACAACAGTTTCAGGAGAAAACAAGAAGAACATGGTTTAAAAAAGAGACAATGTAAAAAAGAAAAATACTTTTGGACCTGTGGTTCTGAAGACATGAACTGACGAAAGATAATGATTAGGTCACAATGCTGGGGGAAGTGTCTAGAGGTATGCTCACATGTTTATTTGGGATGTATAGTATGCATTGGGATTAGATGTTTCATGTGACATGCCAAGGAAGAAAGGTGATAGTTCTTAATAAAAATGTACCTAGTTCCTCACTTAACAGAAGATGAAATTTAGATAGGTACTTGCTTTTGTAAGAAACATCTTAGTTGCATGATAGTCAGTACAGGGAAAAGATAGATTGCAATTTAAGCTAAGAATGGGTAACAACAATTGACTGACAACAAGTCTTGACATGTGACTTTTTCACATCTGCTTACACTCATATACAGTGACAGCGCCAGAGTTTTTTTTGCTAAAATGTGGTGGGGCTAATCCACAGTGGTTGGGCTCAAATCAACGTCTGAATTTCAATGTGAATACATACACAATAGAACAGAGCATAACACCCTTCCCACCACAGAAATGCCACGCCGGACCAACTCCCTTTTTTCACACGCAAACTTATATCGAGAGCAACGGAAGTGAAAAGTCACTAGTACTGAGTTTAGGCAATAGTCTGTTTGTGATATTTCAACTCCTTCACTTTGCCTGGCAAACCTGCCCACTACACATCCAATAGTGTTGGGCAGATTGATCCAAAAATATTATATTTGGTTATGAACATTGATTTGAGCGTTAATAGGATCAGATACCAGTTCCAGTTTCTCTCTTCTACATTGTAGGCTACCCATTTCATCAAAGAATAGAACTGCCAGTGCTAGGTTCCATTGTCGTGAACACACACATGCTGAAACAAAGAGATTGATAAGAGAGATGACTAATGGTGTACTCTGTATCTTCTTCCTTATTAGACCTTGCACTGGAATGACAGAGGATCTCGCTATCACCCGAGAGCCACACATGAATATTGTATATATTGTTAGTCCATCTAAGATGTGTTTAAGTAGGTTATTTTTGTTGATGTATAAATGAAACATTTGTAATTGTATAATCACTTAAGAAATTGCTGTATAATCATTTTGTGATTGTATAGAATTACTCACTATTATTGTCTGTTAATCTCTTAAGGGTGATGAAGTGCCAAAAGGAGGGATTGTTGAGAACTAATTCTATATGAGCATATTATAAAACAGCTGTTTAAACTGTTATAATTATGTACAGAGTGGAGACTGAGGTCATCTCAAACACTGAGGCCTGTGGCTTATCTGTTATTTTAATTCCTAAGAATGAGTCAGCACTTTTCACCTAAAGGGAGGGAACCCAAGGCCATCATGGCTGTGCATGATTTACAGCAGCAGGTAGCTTACAGATAGTGGATAGCTCATAACTCTTTTATGTATTATATATTAGACTGCGGGTAGTACCACAGATCCTATATATTTGTCTTTACACCATTCAGGCTAGTAGGACAGGGTAACTGTGTGTGCTCCTTCTGGCAAGGAATATGCCAGAAGATGAATGAATGTCTATGGTGCCTGCTGGCATCATGTGATTCAATTCACAAGTCTGATAAGGGAGGAAGATACTAGAAGGGGCTTCTGCCATTCACTAAAAAGTACTAGATGCTCAGTCCCAAAGGCTATAATAAAAACAACTGATATTGTTGATATGAGCACTCTGTATATAGCCTGTCCTTTACTCCTGTGCGTATTAAACTAAAAAATAACCATATGCTACCTGACTCAAATTCTTTGTACATGACTGCAATGAAGACTGATCAAGACTAGCTAAACTATGTGAACTGGAACAACTATCTCAGCAATAGGTGGACTATATCCTCACAGATTTGTATGCTTACAGATTGTATTGGGTTGGAAAAATAAAGATGATTAAATACTTTATATAATATCACATGAAGAAGTCAATGAAAGTTTAAAGATATCAAGACAACTTGCAAACAAAGCATTCTGATCTGGTTGGTTTGCCTACAATAGTTATATCTTACCATATGAACATGAAAGTGTGTTAAAGATTACTTCAGTTGAAATATGCTGTAATAATTTATACTTCTCTGTTATTAGGCTTAATAGGCTTATTGTATTAATTCAAGATATAGTTAACATGTTTAATGTGTGTGTCACAACCAGATGGTGTAGTGTTATAGATGGTTAGGAGAAAAAGAAGACCAAGCAGGAAGTCAGTGTTCTCAGGTTTGATTAGAACACTTCACAATAATCGAGAACATAATTATATTTCTCTTGAACAACAACAAGAACATCCAACTTAAACGCTAAGACCCAAAATCTCTTTGGGAACCATCACATTACTGTTGTCAAGAGGTTTGTGTGTCCCTGTGAACTTGAGGGCTGTGTTGTCTGGAGCCTTGTGCTCTTGGTAGGGTTTCCCATGGCAGAGTGGTCTCAGGCAAGGGGTCAGACTAAGAATGGTTAAAAAAAAACATTGAAAATTGAGGAAGAGGACTTGAGACCCTGCCCGGAGGAAAAGGCAGGAACTTGTGCAGGAGGTGGAGTAATACCAGTGGGATCTGGTGAGGCATACCTCTACGCACAGCCTTGGTTCTGGAACCGTATTCCTGGATAGGGGTTGGACCATATTCTTTTCTGGAGTTGCCCAGGGGAAGAGGTGCCAGGTGGTTGTGGGGATACTAGCCTGCTATCGATTACTAAGATAAATCTGAAAATATGCTATGGGGTGTACAGTATATGGCCAACCCCAGTGAGATCAGTTTTTTAAGCATCAAAGAATGATTAACTGTATCAAGGGACTTTGACAGGTGAACAAATAAAGCAACACAGTTTAACCTACTATCAACAGCCTTGGCAATATCATTTAAAACCAATGTAGTGGCTACAATATAAATCACAACCAATGTAGTGGCTGTAATATGGCTGTGCTCTGGTCTAAAATTGAGAAGGGTATATTTGCAGTGCTTCAGTAAGAGGGCGTTACTCCATATCAGGGATTCTGCATGTCACATAACGCCCATGGACACACTCGCTTTTGGTTTATAACTACACTGCTCAAAAAAATAAAGGGAGCACTAAGATAACACATTCTAGATCTGAATGAAGGAACTAATCGTATGAAATAATTTTGTCTTTACATAGTTGAATGTGCTGTAAACAAAATCACACAAAAATTATCAATTTAAATCAAATTTATCAACCCATGGAGGTCTGGATATGGAGTCACACTCAAAATGGAAAAAAAGTGGAAAACCACATTACATGCGGATCCAACTTTGATATAATGTCCTTAAAACAAGTCAAAATTAGTCTTCTCAGGGATGTCCTCCCAGACCTGGACTAAACCATCCGCCAACTCCTGGACAGTCTGTGGTGCAACATGGCATTGGTGGATGGAGAGATACATGATTTCCCAGATGTGCTCAATTGGATTCAGGTCTGGGGAACGGGTGGGCCAGTCCATAGCATCAATGCCTTCCTTTTGCAGGAACTGCTGACACACTCCAGCCACATGAGGTCTAGCATTGTCTTGCTTTATGAGGAATCCAGGGCCAACCGCACTAGAATATGGTCTAACAAGTGTTCTGAGGATCTCATCTCGGTAACTAATGGCAGTCAGGCTACCTCTGGTGAGCACATGGAGGGCTGTCCCCCAAAGAAATGCCACCCCAGACCATTACTGACCCACCACCAAACCGGTCATGCTGGAGGATGTTGGAGGCAGCAGAACGTTCTCCACAGCGTCTCCAGACTGTCACGTCTGTCACATGTGCTCAGTGTGAACCTGCTTTCACATTTGAAGAGCACAGGGCACCAGTGGCGAATTTGGTGTTCTCCAATCTTGGTGTTCTCTTGCAAATGTCAAACTTCCTGCACGGTGTTGGGCTGTAAACACAACCCCCATGCACATTTGTGGCCTGCTGGAGGTCATTTTGCAAGGACCTGGCACCTCCTGCTCCTCCTTGCCTTGCACAAAGGCGGAGGTAGCGGTCCTGCTGCTGGGTTGATGCCCTCCTATGGCCTCCTCCACGTCTCCTGGTAGCACCTCCATGCTCTTGACACTACGCAAACCTTCTTGCCACAGCTCGCATTGATGTGCCATCCTGGATGAGCTGCACTACCTGAGCGACTTTTGTGGGTTGTAGACTCCGTCTCATGCTACCACTAGAGTGAAAGCACCGCCAGCATTCAAAAGTGACCAAAACATCAGCCAGGAAGCATAGGAACTAAGAAGTGGTCTGTGGTCACCACCTGCAGAACCACTCCTTTATTGGGGGTGTCTTGGTAATTGATTATAATTTCCACCTGTTGTCTGTTCCATTTGCACAACAGCATGTAAAATTGTCAATCAGTGTTGCTTCCTGAGTAGACAGTGTGATTTCACAGAAGTGTGATTGACTTGGAGTTACATTGTGTTTAAGTGTTCACTTTATTTTTGTGAGCAGTGTATATAGAATGTCAACCTAAAATTAACCAGTCAGCATTTATGAGCCTAGAGCACCCCCTGCTGGTGCGCCAGGCATGCGGCGCTCAGGCTGCCCTGACTACTGAATCCACTGCTTCAATTCCCTCATCAGTACTAACAAGATCCACCTGTGCTTATGCTAACAGATATAAGGCAGCTCCATGAGGGAGCTGTAGGATATTGTCTCTCTGTACCACTATGTAGTAGCTTTTCACTTCACATACTTTGTGTTTATTAAGCTAATAGACTTCTGAGTGAAAATGGAATTGCCAGTATACTCCTGTGTGTAAGTCTGTGCTGTGGTGTTCCCATCTGAATAAATATTGAACACCAGTTCCTGCGCTTAGCTCCTCAATCCAACTCAAGCCATTACATATCCATAGTCACTTTATATTTGGTTAGTTCATGTGTTCAGAAGACAACTTCTGTATCACAGATAGGTTGTGAATTTCACAAAAACGCTAACATCGTTTCTACAAATGACCAATGTAGACGCAACGTGATCTCTCAGAAATCCGTGATACTACCACGGACACATAACTTCAAACTCAGTGGCAGTTTCACGGAATGGCAGAAAATTCTGTGAAATAAACACGAATCCTTAACTTCTAAATCCGTGGCAGTTTCATGGAATCACATG
Organism: Umbra pygmaea; assembly: GCA_016801145.1. Classification (NCBI taxonomy): domain Eukaryota; kingdom Metazoa; phylum Chordata; class Actinopteri; order Esociformes; family Umbridae; genus Umbra; species Umbra pygmaea. Next base: position 9,266 of record JACXGM010031578.1, read on the forward strand.
ATGACGTAGCAGCAGCGTGTAGCATAGATTTTGCAGGTTGGTAGGATGGGGATGGTGGACGGGCATATAAACATGCGACTCACATACCAAAGATTGCAAGTTCTAATCCATGCGGACACTTTGCATGTATTTTGTTTTCTATTTCAGCGCGAAGCAGACGTGTTGCAAATATGCTATAAATAACTATCACCATGGTTACAAACAATACATTACGACATAATACATGTTACATCGAGTTAACAGCTAGGTGTCTCAGTGGTTAAGGTTAGGTTAGGGGTTTGGGTAAGGCTTAGATCAAATTTACAGCAAGGTTTCTGAGTGGTTGAGGTGTAGGTAAGGCTTAGATCGAATTAACAGCAAGGTTTCTGAGTGGTTAAGGTTAGGGTTTGGGTAAGGCTTAGATCGAGTTAACAGCAAGGTCTCATTGTGCGCCCAATCGCTGACTTTTCCGTGAACCTGCCACGGATTTTAATCCCATTCTGTGAAACTGCCACGGATTCTGAAGTTCAGACTCCGTGGCAGTTTCACAGATTTCTGAGAGATCAGGCTGGGTAGACGTTACATGAAATGTAGGAACCCTCATATATAGTAAAACCCACTTGTTGCAGTACTGCAAATATACCCTATTGCTAAAATTGGACTAATATTTGTTTAATATGCAGTTGTCTGATAAGAAAGCGCACAGCTGGACATTTACCAGTGACTAAATTTTTTGTAAGCCAAGACAATTTAGAGATCTATAGGTCTATAATTATCAAGGTCACCAGTTTCAAGATGTTGTTCTCTTTGACTCTCCTCGGAAGAGTGGCAACATGGGGGCCTCAAAACAACTCTCAAATGAACTGAAAACAAAGATTGTTCAAAATTATGCTTTAGGGGAAGGCTACAAAAAAGCTGTCGCAGAGATTTAAGCTGTCAGTGTCCACTGTGAGGAACATAGTGAGGAAATGGAAGACAACAGGCAAAGTTCTTGTTAAAGGGATACTTCACCCTACAGCTATCTGGAGGTGCTAGTAGCTTCCCCCAGACATTTGTAGAACAGTGAGATATGTTTCACCCATGCCTGGCTAGTGTAAGAGCAGGATTTGAATTTTCGCCGGGAAACTTCATACCCTGACGTCGACCTATGTTATGAATCGACTGTGGATATAGGAAAAATGAATGTAGGCATGTATTCTGTCGTGAAAATAAGCATCCCTGTTATACTGATCTTGCTTTCAAACCTATTCCTTAAAGCCTCGGTTGTCCTTGATTTTTTAAGGTATAGCTTGTCTTTCTGTGACGTTTTGATCAGCCGTTTTAATGCTAAACAGACGAGGTGGTATGATTTTTTTCCGTATGCAGAGAACTAAAATGCTGGCTTCCTTGTTCCAAGCCCCGCCCACCCGGCATGTTCTCTGGATTCTTTGAAACAGTTTGTAAACATAGTCGCTGGTAACACAATTGCTACTAACCTAGGTTTTGCAGGTGAGGAATTTTACAACATGCTTTTACATTCTGAGTGACATCCAACCATACATGTTTGCGTCCGAGTACACCGAAGAACGTTTACAACAAATGGAGTTTGATATTCAGCTTCAACAAGGCAGCATTATCTACAGATAAAGCAGTTGAAACGCGGTTAAATTCTAATTGCCTTCTGTGGGAATATGTCCATCCATGTCTACTGAAGAAAAAAGCACTTGCTACAATGAAGGGGATCGTGGACAAGCTTTACTTGTAAGGCTTGAACCAAAAATGACTGACGACCGCATATGCGTCACGGAATCACTGAAGTTTTCTAGCACACATGGAAAGAGACGTAGCAAGAGGACAATTAACAGATGAGTAAGTTTATTAAACCTATTTTCTGTACCTTGATAATGGAGCACACATTGTGTCTGTGTGGTAATGTTATTGTACTGTATGTATAGTGTGCCAGCTGTATTTAGTAGCTAGCTGAGTGTGTAAATTACTATACGTACTATATATAGGCTACTCTTTATAGATAAAGAAAATGGATGGGATCGCATCGCTTTTCAGCCGTGTTCGGGCTGTAGTGCCGGTTAATTTAGCACGTAGATCCCTTTCATAATCTTCCCACCTAAAATGCAGACTGCAAACCCTAACTTCTTATAGCCTATTGTAAAGTGTGAAAGATTACTCTTTCTTTTTGGGCTTGCTTGTAATTTCTGCAACCAGGTACAGAACACCAAATGGGCATGATGAATAGAAATTAGACTACAATTTCAAAAACAAATATGTATAACTTTATAGCGTCAAGCTCTACAGAGGTGTGCTGTTGAATTGCCCATGTTCTGTGTCGGTGTGTTCAGAACGGGGATGGGCACTAAATTCGCTTGGAATTCTGGGAGTTGTGGTAGCTCAAGTTTCGACGGATACAGAAGCACCCCAGTGGATGCGAAAGGAACTAAAATATACTATCGGCTTTTCTCTGATATATTGAAAAAGAACAGACGTGTATATGACATAAATCATCTATGGTAACGTTTGTAAATGGTATACTATGAAACTGATTTACTGTGGAACACTCCTTTAAGGCCAAAAGTGGCAGGCCAAGTAAAATATAAGAGGCAAAGGCAAGTGATGGTGATATATGGTCAAAACCAGCCCACAGACCACCTCCAAAGACCTACAACATCATCTTGCTGCAGATGCTGTTACTGTGCCTCGTTCAACAATTCAGCACACTTTGAACAAGGAGATGCTGTACGGGAGAGTAATGCGGAAGAAGCCTTTTCTGCACACACGCCACAAACAGAGTCGCTTGAGGTATGCAAACGCACATTTGGACAAGCCAGCTTTAATTTGGAAGAAGGTGCTGTGGACTGGTAAAACAAAGATGGAGTTGTTTGGTCATAAAAAGGGGCATTATGCATGGCAGCAAAAGAACACAGCATTCCAAGACAAACACTTGCTACCCACAGTAAAATTTGGTGGAGGTTCCATCATGCTGAGGGGCTGTGTGGCCAGTGCCGGTACTGGGAATCTTGTTAAAGTTGAGGGTTGCATGGATTCCATGCAATATCAGCAGATACTTGAGAATAATATAGAGGAATCAGCCACATAGTTTAAGTTATGTCGGGCCTGGATATTTTAACAAGACAACGACCCAAAACACTGCTCAAAATCTAGTCTGGCATTCATGCAGAGGAACAAGTACAATGTTTTGAAATGGCCATCCCAGTCCCCAAACCCGAATATCAGTGAAAATCTGTGGGGTGATTTGAAGCGGGCTGTCCATGCTTGGCAACTATCGAACCTAACTGAACTGGAGATGTTTTGCAAGGAGGAATGGTCCAAAATACCAGAATCCAGACACTCCTAAAGGGGCTATAGGAAGCGTCTAGTGGCTGGTAGTTCTGCTAAAGGAGGCTCAACTTAATATTGATGTGATATTTCTGTTGGGGTGCCCAAATGTATGCACCTGTGTAATTTCTTTTTGATGCATATTGCACATTTTCTCTTTGATGCATATTGCACGAAAACCATGGAAATTGTTAGTGGTGCCTAAACTTTTGCATACGACTGTATTCCCCCCCCCCCATTATTCTCCCCTACCAACTGCCATTGACCCTCCTTTCACAGATGTGGGATGGTAAGGGGAGCTCACATGGTTTGTCCAACCATATATTAGCGAGCCAGACGATTTTTTT
>JACXGM010031579.1:0-12918 GCA_016801145.1 Umbra pygmaea
TGATGCCTACTGTATTTTCTCAAGGGTAATATTTTGCTCTCTTCATTCTGAGGCTTTTGTTCTTCTAAGGTTAAAAGTATAACACAGGCTAATAGAAAGGTTAGACATTTTAAGTCAAGGAGACAAAAAGTGCACAGCACCACATTCCACTAATTGCTCATTACTTCTGTTCAAAACACGTCCTCTCATCTTGTTCTACGTTCCACAGCATAGCGCTCCACAGTGAGAGACTATATAATTGCTTAGCAACAGTAAACGAAGAAAAGGAGAGATAGAGTACCTGGAAGACGGTGAGGATGGCAGCCGGAAACGTATCAAAGTTAGTTGTCGGGGTCTCCTCTTCAAAATTAAACCTTGGAGGAAGAACAGATTGAGTGGCTGGTGTGCAGGTAAAGTGAGATGAGTCAATACAATGCTCCACATATCGAAAAATGAATCAAATCAAGTCATTAAATTGGGTTGTAGTGTTTGATACTAACAGTCAATAGAGAATCCACCTGATCATGCCCCAGGACTACTCACAGGACCTTAATGTGTACTGATAAACAACTTGGCCTTAATTGGACATGCCATCTTAAACTTTACACCCGGCACAGCCAGAGGAGGAATGGTCACCCCACTGAGTCTGGATCCTCTCTGGGTTTCTTCCTGGGAAACAAATTACTGGGGAGTTTATCCTAGCCACTGTGCTTCAATTCTGCATTGACGCTTGCTCTTTGGGGTTCTAGGCTGTGTGTCTGTAAAAGCGCTTTGTGGCAACTGCTGATGTAAAAAGGGTTTTATAAAATAAATTTTATTGATTGATTGAGAGCATTTGGGGATTGATTAAAATATAGTCTAGGTTCCAGTGTGTCAAAGGAATGGAGGTTTGGCAAGCAAAAAAACAACATCAGGAAAATGTTGAGCCAAACAACATCAGGAAAAACAAGGAATCAGGACGTTCCACAAATCCAGAGACCCAACTGTAATAGCACTAATGAGAGTTATTTACAGTACATAGTTAGAGTTAGAGCTTTGCACTTGAATGGTACACAACAAAATGGCTGCCGCTCTGACCATTCTGCTACATTGATTTGAATTGGAATGGCATTTCTAATCATTCCATTTCTATATTTACCTAACATATTAAAATGTAAAGAATATGGCAACTTATGCTCTATAGTGCCCTACAGCAGTTTTGATCAGGGCCAATGGGGTTCTGGTCTATGGTACCATTATAATGGTGAGAAGAATGGTCAGAGCAGCCTTTCTATCCATTCTATTTCTATGATGGTACCATTATAATGGGACGTGAACAGAAAACGAGCTTAAGCATCATCAGACTTCCGTTTCAAATTCTTCAAGTATAGTTTTCTGTTGTGGTTTGTCATTGTGGGTATACTTGTAGCTTTAAATAGCACATGTAGCAATGCCTTCTGTAGGCCAACAGATACTATAACTAAAGGTTCAGACACACAAAAAATCAATAGACAGCTCTGTAGAATATAGTTTGAAATCTGTTACTTAAGTAAGTGAATGAATATGAATTGAGAATGCTTAATCTTTTGTAGCGTGATCCATCTTAGCAGCACATTCACACGTTTATCGGGGTCAGTTGTACTCTATGAACTTACTATAATTTATTCAAGTCCCCATCTTACATAGATCTCCTCTAACAACACTGGCACATTTTTTATACCAAAGAAGATGCGAGGAAATTAGGGAATGAAATAAAGATTAAAATTGAGGTACAGTATAATGTATGTATGGTCACCATCCAGAAAACAAAAAGCACCATGAAATACACTGTACATGCTCACTAAACCATGATACTTTACTGCTAACACAGTCAGATACCAGTAAAATTATTTAAATTTTTATAAAAAATTGGCCATTGAAATGGATTTGCCATAGAATAGATTTGTCATTGGAGATAGGCATCCGGGACGTGATGTGTCAACGCTAGGTTGTGCGCTAAAATTATGACAAGGTTAAACAATAACCTCATTTAATTATTTTAAAGGCATGACTAGATGGACTTGTAATGTACAGTACACTTAAAAAAATTGCTTGGCTAGAGACCACTGCACACTGGTATGAATGGAAGTGTGTCAGAGTGGATGCGATGGAGCGTGTGAGGACAAAGCATCAGAGGGTGGGCACGTATGGTTACCACAGCAACCACCTCTATAAAAGACTCCTGATCCACCATGCTTAAATATACACTGGTGGGAAAGGTCTTCTGTGTGTGTGTGTGTGTGTGTGTGTGTGTGAGCGTGCGTGCGTGTGTGTGTGTGTGAGAGATAGTAAGCACGAGGGTGGTAAATTTAATCATCTGGATTGTCCGACAGAGGATATGAATCCATGCATTCTTTTCCCTTATGTCCTCTTTCCTGTGTCTCTCTGGTTGGGAGGATTAGACTGAACACTGGAGACACGGCAGGAGAAGCACGCTCTGGTGCCGCTGCGCGAAGCTTCCCACTGTTTACTCCGATAACAGGGATTCCATGCTGTTATTGTCCCTCCCACAAGGCATCTACAGGGACTTTATTAAATCAAACCTCAAACAGTCTTGTAAAAGCAGGCTCTTATACACTGTGATAGATTCAGGTCTCAAAAACGTTTTACTCTCTCGTATTCTCATGGGCTGTCCTGAGGCATACGGCTGATGGGGTTGCAAAATCTGCGCTGAATCAATCATTGAAGTACACGCTGTGTTTTTGCCTGCGTCGTCTTTTCCCAGGATGTCGGGACACAGGTGGATTACATAGAAAACAGAACAATGGGTCCAGACCCTAGTCACATGATACATATGAAGCACAACCATTGAGCACCCAGTGAACGTCAGAGCTTTTCACACATATCCATCAGCCCTGACTGATGTGGTCATTATAACAGAACAGTCGGTTTAAATTGAGCACAGTACCATGGCAACTCTCTTTATTTCTCCCTCCGCACAGCCCAATGGGAGCTCAGCATCAGCCAACGCTGTCACTCTCTCAGATAGGTGAGAACATCACACTGGCGTTTCTCCCTCCAGTGCCCTTACCTGCTGTTATGTTGTAAATATAACGATAGCTCACGACGACGTGGGAAATACATTACACCATTGGGTGCAGAGATGAAAATCAAACGATGAAAACACTGTGTACATCATACGAAACAATCAGCAATGTGCTTTGACTGGCCTCTGGTCATAACGACCCATCCAGATGATGTATTCATGGCTGCAGTCAGGCAGCGCTGGGCGAGAGCCAAACTTTGATTAAGACTGTGTAGCACAGATCAGTGTATCTGTCAGCCGAGGACATGAGGTTTACACAGCCAATATCAGAGCTACACCGCTGTGCCGGTTCCTGCTGTGGCAGTACGCCTGGCACCAACACGCTGCTAGGCCATGGATCATAGACAGCAGGGAGTGACTGGGGGATGCAGGCTATCCAGTAGTGTGTGAAAAAGTATTTCCCAATACTATTTGGCATGCATTTACAATTAATTCAAAAGAATATTGTTGGAAGTATTTTAAAGACTTTTATAAATAAATATTTGAATAAAGTATTCATACATACTTGAATTATAAAGGACTTTGGCGGTTTCGTTTGAAACAGTAAACTACAGTGCTGTAGCTATAGGTCAGTCTTATTTTACTTCATGATATAGAGTGCATACTTTATATTGGTGTCTCATTATAGAAGACAAGATGTCCTGTTACATTGGAAAAATATAACAGATAAAATGTGTCAAGATGTAAATGTGTAAAGATATTCCTTTCACGGATGAAAAGTTGCTACACCGCTGGAATATGCAAGGACAGGTGGGCACTCAGGAGGACCTCTTGTCAGTGTTGGGTAAGTGTGAGGGAACTTTGCTCACTAGTAAGAGCTGTGAAAAGGGGATGAGGCAGCCTATTTCTTTAAATGCAGCTGAGATCTGGTTGTTCCATGAAACATCCTGTGCTGTTGAACTTGAAAGGATGATCACTGATGACGGCAGTAAGAAGAGTAAGGGTAGCTACCAATTTTATGTAACTCCACAGTTTATTTTTATAAAACGTGTACTTATCTATCTGTGTGTTTAACTGTGCAAGCAACCCCACGAAGACACCTAAATTCGTCTCCAAAGGTTATTGGACTAGTCCTCACTAGAGAAAAATTGATTTCTGGGTTAGGTTTAGGGACATTTTTTGAATTGGGCTTAGAGTTAAGATTGGGTATACTTTCAGAATAAAACGTTAAGGGGAAAGTTGAAAAGTTTAGGATATTAAGGTTAGGTTAGGATTCAGGGTTAGGATTATGTGTTTGTCGAAACAGAAAATGTAGAAAAACAGAAAATGTTTTTTTTAAAAGGAGTCAGGGACAAATGTGAAAGATGATGAGCCATGGAGAATCATAGAGGGATACTCACTGTCCTCCAAAGAGCTGCATGCCCAGGAGAGCAAATACCACGATGAAGAGGAAGAGGAGGAAGAGCAGGCTGATTATGGACTTCATGGAGTTGAGCAGAGACACCACCAGGTTTCTCAGGGAGTTCCAATATCTGGGTAAATAAGGAAGAACAGAGAGACACAAGTGATTGGATGTGTGAAGTCAAGTGAGAGGTTTAATCATGGAGCTACCCTTAAAGGAGAATTCCGGGCGATTTCAAAACGTAGCTCTGTTGTTTGCATATCAGAAGTGCTGTCTGTAGCGTTATTAACTCAAACAATCTCTATTGCCAAAACCGTGTTTACCTTTTGCTGCCAATAGACAACCATTACGCATTTACGGGGCAAGTTAAAAAGCGTGCTTTGAGCCACTAAACACGTTCAAAATGTCATTACTAGTCCATATCCATTTGCACTGATTCCTTATTATAAACACAGCGAGTTTGAACAAATAAGTTTGTGTACATAACTCAGTTTATTTCCCATTTTCCAGTGAAGTCCACACTAGTCGATCGTAGAAGTCATACAATTCAATATTCCAAAACTTATTTTTTCCCCCAAAAAACTATTTGCGGTGGTTATGTCCAAATAATGTAGCAAGTCGGCCAGGTAACCTGACACCGTTTCCTCAACAGTGTTGCTTCGTTACCTCTGCTCATGCGCGATAACACTTGAACTCTTGGGAGCTGTGATTGCAAGTGTCAGTTTACACCCGATCAAAGTATTTTATGGATATAACCACGGCAAATAGTTTTTTTTTGCAGAAAAAATACGTTTTGGAATATTGAATTGCATGACTTCGACAATCGACTAGTGTGGACTTCACTAGAAAATGGGAAATAAACTAAGGTATGTACACGAACTGATTTGTTCAAACTTGCTGTGTTTATAAGGAATCAGTGCAAATGGATATGGACTAGTAATGACATTTTGAACATGTTTAGTGGCTCGAAGCACGCTTTTTAACTTGCCCTGTAAATGCGTAATGGTTGTCTATTGGCAGCAAAAGGTAAACAAGGTTTTGGCAATACAGATTGTTTGAGTTATTAATGCTACGGACAGCATTTCCGATATGCAAACAACAGAGCTACGTTTTGAAATCGCCCGGAATTCTCCTTTAAAGAAATAAAAATGTCCCGAATACTGTTTTGAATCACAGGAATATTTACTATTCCAGTGTGTATAAAAGGATTGCTTTGTAACATAAAAAGGAAACCAAATAGTGGACAAAATGTCTGTGAGCCTATGTGATCTGTTCTGTGAGCATATGTACAGTATGTGATCTGTTCTGTGAGCATACGTACAGAATGGGATCTATTCCGTGAGCAAACATATGTGATGTATTCGAGGAAACCTATGTGATTTGTTCTGTAAGCATACAGTATGTACTCTATGTGATCTGATCTGTAAGCATTAGGAACTCTCTGTGATTTGTTCTGTGAGCATATGTAATCTATGTGACCTGTTCTGTGAGCGCACGTATGTGATCTGTTCCACTCACTTGGTGACCTTGAATATCCTCAACAGTCGAAGGGCCCTCAGCACACTAATGCCATACGATGCTCCTGGTTTAATCATCGACCAAACCACTTCAAGGATACTACCTATTATCACCTGAGGCCATTTAGGAGCAAGAGAGGAGAATAGAAGTAAGAACTATGCTAACAACGGAACGACATCTTCCTATAGACATCTTCCTAGCAGGTCCATGCTAGGTACACATTCCTTCTCATTAACATGTTAAGTTGGCAGCTGCTTCTGAGGTTATGATTAGCTCTGTCGGATAATAATATTTATGGTGACCTACACCAAAGTCAAAACAGTTGAAAGAGGAGTGGAAGTAGTTTCTGGCTCCCAGGCCGTACATCTTCAGGCTCATCTCAGACAGGAACAGGCCCAGGAAGACGAACTCAGCCATGTCTGAGGTTCCAGTGAGAACCGGGCGGATAATGAAAGACATTAGTAATCATTGGCTTCTCAGACTCGTTTGTTATTATTATTGGATTTGTGTGCACGTCTGTATGTGTTTGTGTTGCCTGCATGCGTGTGTACAGCTGTGACTCACAGAGGGCGGTGGTAAGCCACTCAGGCTGGTCATAGTGAACGATGGCGACACAGAGTGTGTTGAGGCCCACCAGGCAGAGTACAATCCAGTAGAAGCTCTGCGCCTTGACCATCCGCCGGATAAAGAAACGGATTCTCTTTTCCTTGCGACGTATGTAGGACGAGTTGTCCAACTTGCAGCTCTTGAGGCTGGCCCGACCAAACGGAGAGCTGGGGGGGGCTGGGGGAAGAAGATCATCACACAGAGGCGTCAAATGTCAACGATGACATTGAGTTATCATCATCACATGATTTCCTGTATCAGCACGTCATCATCGACATGTCTCAGTTGACATTTCGTTTTCACATTGTACAGAAAATGGTAATGGTATCTACTGTAGCATTAAGACTATTTCTGTATTTCGGAGGGAACTGCCGAAGAATATGCAAGCTATTTCTGTCTACAATCAAACCCACAAGAATTCCTCTCTTCTACCTTCTATCGGCTAACGCAAAAAAAATTCTGAGAATAAAAAAACAAGTAAAACAATCTACAAATAAGGAAGCAATCAACAATACTCACGTTTTACCCTGGTTTTGTATACATTTGCTACACAATAGTCATTACTGTAATCTTCCCCACTGAAAGTGAAATCTGATCTTCCAACTACAACGGGTTAAAGGGAGATTGTAATGTAGATTTGATTCTAGTTCATTGACGATCCAATTACTGTATCCCCCCATGCTTTATTGTGAAAGCCCAAAAATAGTAAGGAGCATTTCCTCTAAAGAAATATAATAATTTAATATTTTATGTACGTCCATTATATTAATATTTACACTGCCCCAAAAAATTAAGGGAACACTCAAATCACACATTGGGTCTCGATGAACACATTTTTTTTAAAGATCTGTACATTGTGATATTTGTTGAGAACAGAATGACGTAACAACGGTCAATGGAAGCCAAAATCAGCAACCAATTGAGGGCTGGATTCAAACCAAAAACAATCAAAGTAAACGATTGAAATAATGGCTGTTCCAACTTGTGTAAATTTTATCACAGCTACTCATAATGTGACTCAATAGTGTGTATGGCCCCAGTGTGCCTGTATGCACTCCCGGCAACGTCTGGGAATGCTCTTGATGAGATGGCGGACGGTATCCTGGGGAATCTCCTCCCAGACCTGGATCAGGGCATCAGTGAGGCCCTGGACAGTCTGTAGCGCTACTTGGCGGTGTGGGATGCAGCGATACAAAACGTCCCAGAGGTTCTCAGTTGAATTCAGGTTTTGGGAATCTGAGTGCCAGTCAATGCTGCAGTATCAATGCCTTCGTCATCCAGGAACTGCCTACACACTCTGGCCACATGTGGCCGGGAATTGACCTGCACCGGGAGGAACCCGGGGCAAAATGCACCAGTGTAAAATCTGACAATGGGTCTGAGGATTTCATCCTGGTAACTAACAGCAGTCAGGGTACCGTTGGCTAGCACATGGAGGTCTGTTCAACCCTTCAAGGATATGCCTCCCCAGACCATTGCTGACCCACTGCCAAAACCGGTCATAATGAATGATGTTGCAGGCAGCATAGAGTTCACCACGGCATCTCCAAAAATCTGTCACATGTGCTCAGTGTGAACCTGCTCTCATCCGGGAAGAGAATGAGGCACCAATGGTGGACCTGCCAATTCTAGTGGTCTCTGGCGAATGCCAATCGAGCTGCACAGTGCTGGGCTGTGAGCACAGATCCCACTAGAGGACATTCGACCCTCATGCCACCCTCATGGAGTCTGTTTCTGACAGTTTGGTCAGGAACATGCACATTAGAAGCTCGCTAGAGGTGATTATGTAGAGCTCTGGCTGTGCTCCTCCCGTTCCTCCTCACACAAAGGAGCAGAAACAGGTCCTACTGCTGGGTTGATGCTCTTCTACAGCCCTCCCCAGATCTCCTTGTTTAATGGCCCATCTCCTGGAATCTACTGCACTCCATGCTCTTGAGACAGTACCCGGAAGACACAACACACATTCTTGCAATGGCATGTATGGATGTGCCATCTTGGAGGAGCACGACTACCTGTGCAACCACAACGGGCTACAGAATCAGAATCAGAAAGGTAATTATTACAAAGTAAGTTTTAACAAACAAGGAATATTCTTTGGTCTGTTGGTATTTTAAAGGTGCAGGATATGAGCACAGTATAAAAAGGATATCTAAAGTATATGAACAGTATATTTACAGTATATGTTTATATGTTTGTTTTGTGCATGGGGGTGCAGAGTCAGTTTGTTTTCGGAGCATGCTCATGACCTCAACCTTCTGCCGGAGGCAGAGAGATTGGCTCTCCTCCAAGATCTGGAGGCGTGTAAGTCTTGTAGCAGAGGCAGATTGCAGATCACCTTCTCTGCAGTGTGCTTGATGTGCTGCAGCCTGACCTTGTCGGTGGCTGCATGGTACCAGATGGTGATGGAGGAGGTCAGGATGGACTCTATGATGGCAGTGTAGAAGGGCACCATCATAGTCTTTGGCAGGTTGAACTTCTTGAGATGCCACAAGAAGTACATCCTCCGGGCAGTGGTGGTAACCAAGACGTGGAAGGACTCCACAGATTTGACTGGGGAGTCACACAGGGCAATAGGGGGAAGGACAGCTGGGCTTCTTCTGAAGTCCACTACCTTCTGAAGTTCCAATCTACCAACTTTAGGAGCTTGACCAAGTGTTGACTGGAGAAGAGTAGGGGTGATAGGACACAACCTTCAGGGGAAATGGTGCTGATGGTCAGGAGGTCGGAAAAGTGTTTCCCCAGCCTTACATGCTGTCTCCTGTTGGACAGGAAGTCTGTGATATACCTATACTGTATGTATATTCAGGCACTCTCAGTTGGAAGAGCTTGTCCTGTAGCAGAGCTGGGATGATGGTGTTAAATGCAGAGCTGAAGTCCACAAACAGGATTCTGGCGTAGGTTCCAGGGGAACAGTCTAGGTGTTGGAGGATGACATGTAGAGCTCTAGGCAAACTACAGTGGGTCAAGGTAGTGTCAGTGTGAGTTTTGAGGTGGGTCAGCACAATGCGCTCAAATGAGTTCATAACAACAGAGGTCAGGACGACCGGTCTTTAGTAATTAAATCCATTGATCTTTGTGTTTTTGGGGACCGGGATGATGATGGAGGATTTGAAACATGCTGGAACATGATATGTCTCCAGTGAGATGTTAAGAACGTTAGTGGACACTGCCGGCAGCTGGTCTGCACAGGGCTTCAGGGTGCCGAAAGAGGCCGAGTCTGGTCCTGCTGACGTGTTAACATGACAGAAAAGGTTGTTACAGTATAGTGGCAGGGGGAGCTATGGAGATGGGTAATTGAGTTGAGATCTCAATGATGGGGGGCTGGATGACTGAGCCAGTGGGCTACTGTAGATAGCTGGACAATATGCAGTACAACTCATTCAGTTCATTGGCAAGTCGCAAGTCATTAATGGAGTGGGGGGTTTAGGTAATCTGTTGGAGACCAAACAGAAGCAGGGTGATTGGCTGAGAACTGTTGATGTAATTCCTCTGCACACATGCTTTTGGCTTCCTTTACCACCTTTCCAAAGCTGTTTTTGACCATTCTGTAGCCATCTCTGTCCCCACTCTGGAATGCTTCCTCTTTTGCCAAACACAGACATCTAAACTTAGCCATAAACCAGGGTTTGTCATTGTTGTACGTCATCCTGGTCTGTGCAGGTACACAGCTGTCCTAGCAGAAACTGATTAACTTGCAGTTAAAAAAAATCTCCTGATTTCAGGTCAGGAGAACAGTACTGTAGGGTAACTGACACATAATGCGGCCCCTTACTTTTGTTACAGAATTTTTAAGGAATGGCAAAGATTCATGAATATAGAAACAAAAACCTCACCTTGAATAATTTTATTTGTGAAATGTATAACTCTATAAGACAGGAGATCTATAAACATAGTTTGACTGGATTGGAACATTTAAATGTAGAAAAAGTCTGTTAAGGACACAACCAATTTGTTTTTCTTTGAAAAGTGAAGGGACTTCCCTAAAAGAAATGTAAGAGAAGTCACTCTGAAGGTTTAGAGTTGGATTCAGTAAGTCTTACCGACTGAGGACATGTCATTCAAGTGTTCATCTCCCTCCTCAGCACCGATCAGGTCATTCTTACTCTTCTTTACCTTGTTTCGTTTCAACACTGCACACACAACACAGCAGGTTGACAAGCAAATACGCATATACACAAATATACACAAGTATGTACAAACATGCATGCAAGCACAGCCCACCTCTCCCCCATATGTGTGAGCTGATAAATATGAATAGTGGGCATCACAAGTCAGCCTTGGAATGAAAAAGTTCCATGCATGAATGTGATCATCATGAGAGCCTCGATGTACCTAAAGAGCTGTTCAAAGGTCTACAAGCCTTCAAGAATCTAGAGTATTTGACCTGCTTTGAGGCCAAATTGGCTCAGTTCATGTTCTCAATGAATAAGGATCAGAGCCAGAGTTCAGAGCCAGTAATTACGAGAAAATTATTTCAGAGAACAATGGATAGGTTGACAAAGCTGCAAAGTTGAAATCTTTTACAAAGCTATCCCCTCATTTATCTTTATCCCTTCCAGCTATCTTTGCTCTAATAATGTTAGTAACTGTGCTCCAACAGTGAGCTCAAGCATTTTAATCCTCAGCATATCATACATTTTCCATAAAGGAAGACAGGTACTGACGTTTTTCAGCCGTTAGTATGGTCATCTGACCTGCAAAGCGTGTGTGTGTGTATGTGCATTGTACAGCACTAATCCAATCAAGCCATCCCTCTAAATCCCCCTAATTAACGCTGGCTCTCACACCGGACCTAATTGCCTGCAGGGGGGTGGGACATGTCTGCACTCAAGCTTTAGCCGAGAGAACTGTGCTTGTCAGAGGAGGAAGGAGGGAGACAAGGGAGACTGGGAGAAAGAGAATAGGAAAGGAGACAAGAGAGACAGGGAAATAGAGAACAGGAATGAAAGGAGACAAGAGAGACAAGGAAATAGAGATAGGAGACAAGAGAGAAAGAGGAGTAGACAAATTTGAGTGAGTGAGAGGAAGGGCAGCAAATTTAACTAAACTTAGTGAGAGAAAGAAGACAGACAAGACAGCATAGGTTTTCAAGAATCCAACAACTCATTACAGCACGCTAGACCTTACTAACCACTTACTAATACGCTATCACATCGTAATAGCGTACCAAACGCTACACCCCAGGTGAAAGAGAACCAGACCACATGGTACCGTGAATATGGCATGAATTGAATTGAACAATTTAAACACCACAGTATGACATGGCGCTAAATCGTCTGATTTTGAAAATGGAGGGCGATGAGCCATACCTGACTGGGCCTGGTTTACCATGAGGTGCCGTGCGTGTGCATAAGGGTGGCATGGTAAACCAGGCCACAGTCTGGACCTCTGGGGCTCCTTTCACCTGGGACGTTCTGCTTCCTCCTGTACCACGCACCGTCCAGGGGGGACTTCTCCTCAGCATGCTCGTCCTCCTCCTCCAACAACACCTCCTCTGGAATGAAAAGGAGAGGGTTTTACACACACACAGACACACACACTGACACACACACAGACACACACAGACACACACACAGACAGACACAGACAGACACAGACAGACACAGACAGACACAGACAGACACACACAGACACACACAGACACACACACACGCACACACACAACTGTGTTTTGTTTTCCTTGTGGGGAACAGAAAACAAAAACAATCCACGTTGCCTAACCTTAACCCTTACCTCATTGTGAATTTGAACATAAACCTAAACCCTGAGCCCGAAAAGTGGCCTAATAAGGGAATTGTCTTCCTGTTTTACTATCCATGTGAGAAACTCTAGTACTAAATTGGTCTGATAAACCAAAACACACACAAAAAACACCACACTGTATATCCTGTATGCATCCGAATACACATCAACACACTATATTACACTCAGAGACATTATACACACACAAACACTTTCAAGGATGATCCGGATTTGGAGGAAGTGGAAATGGGCCTGACCTGCCTTGCATATCCACTCCAGGTATCCAGTCAGCTCTTTCTCGATCTGCTGCTGTCTCCTCAGCTTTAAGAAATCCTGCCTCTTCTCCACACGCTCTCTCTCTTTGGCGAACTCCCTGAAAACACACGCATAAAGACACAAGCTTCAAACTCCCTGAAAACACACAAACAAAGACGCACACTTTAAATGACATGAAAACACACAAACAGGGGGGTCCGCGTGGCGTAGCGGGCTAAGTTGCTGTCTTGCAGGACAAACTATGTCATGATAGTCAGTGCTTCGAACCTGACTATGTCTTCTCCAGAAACCCTCTGTGTGTAGGTTGGGCGTAATCATCCCGTACATGATCTGACTAAAGGCTTCTATTTTGGATGAGTAGTGCGATAAACATCGGCCGGCTCGGTGACAT
>JACXGM010031580.1:0-12918 GCA_016801145.1 Umbra pygmaea
ACTATATTATCTGACGTCATTGACGGTCGACAAAAAGAAACGTCCCGTGTCTTCAAATTAAGTTACAAATTTCTCTGGATTTGAAAGTTGGTGGAAACATTTAGGATAATGTAAGTACACAACTAAGAAATATATATAATATATGTATAGTGATGTTTTCTTTCATTGCAAAGTATGTATTTTGTTATTGTTTTGATTGTTATTACATATTGTACCTTTAATATGTAGCCCCCTCTATTGACAAAATTAATTTGACAATTGACTCAGAAGCTGTTTCCTGGACAGCTGTGGGCTATTCCTTTGTTATTTCCTCATCGATTAAGCAGGTGAAAGGTCTGGAGTTGATTCCAGGTGAGGCATTTGCATTCAAAAGCTTTTGCTGTGAACCCACAACATGAGCTATAAATGCAGTGAAAAAGGCCATCATTAGGTTGCAGAAAAAATGTAAAAATCCATC
This sequence comes from Umbra pygmaea, assembly GCA_016801145.1. Classification (NCBI taxonomy): domain Eukaryota; kingdom Metazoa; phylum Chordata; class Actinopteri; order Esociformes; family Umbridae; genus Umbra; species Umbra pygmaea. Next base: position 458 of record JACXGM010031580.1, read on the forward strand.
AGAGAGATAGCAGGAAAATTAGGAGTGCCCAAATCAACAGTTTACTACATTCTGAAAAAAAAGAATGAACTGGTGAGCTCTGCAACACAAAATGGCCTGGAAGTCCCCAAAAGACAACAGTGGTGGATGACCTTAAGATCCTTTCCAAAGTAAAGAAAACCCCCTTCACAGCATCCAGTCAATTGAAGAACACTCCAGGAGGTAGGCATGTTATTATCCAAGTCTACCATAAAGAGAAGACTTCACAAGAGCAAATAGAAAGGGTTCACCACAAGTTGCAAATTATTCATAAGCCACAATAATGGGAAGACCAAATTAGACTTTGCCAGACAACATCTATAAAAAATTCTGAAGTGTATGGTTATATTGTCTGATCAGATTCAGACTAATTCAGCAAAGTTGATTGGATGGCGCTTCACTTTATAGATGGACAATGACCCAAAACATGCTGCAAAAACAACCCAGGGTTTTGTTTCAAGGCAAAGAAGTGGAATTTTCTGCAATGTCTCAGTCACCTGATCTCAACCCAATCAACATGCATTTCCCTTACTGAAGACAAACGGCAGAAAGACACACAAATAACAACAAGAAGAAGACAGCTGCAGTAAGGCTTGGCAAAGCATCACAAAGGAGGATACCCAGCGTTTCATGTTTTCAAGACATTAATCAGTCATTGCCTGCAAAGGATTCTCAACAAATTATAAAAAATATATATTTTATTTATGATTGTGTTCATTTGACCAATTACATTTGAGTTCCTGAAATAAAGGGACTGTGTATAAAAATGGTTGCAATTCCTAAACTTTCCATACAGTATTTTTGTTCAACCCCTTTAATTAAAGATGAGTCTGCATTTCAATTGCATCTCAGGTGTTTGATTTAATTTCCATTGTGTCAAAATTATGAAAATTTTGTCAGTGTCCAAATATTTCCCGACCTAACTGTAGTTCTGTAGTTCAACCTCTTCCACCTCCATGCTTCTGTGACTTTATCAATACCTCCATTGATAACTTCCCGTATCCTAATCAGACAGGCTCAATCTCCCCCTCGCTTCTATAGGAGACACTTAAGGCTTATTTTAGAGGTGAGATTATCTTACTCTTCTAATCTAAATAAAATCTGGAAGGCTAAATTGGAGGAACTTGCCAAAACTATTCTGGACCTGTGATGGTGTGTAGAAATAGGAGTCAAGCGCAGGTGGTTGGCATTCTTGATTTATTCAAACACGAACGCTTCAGCATGAAATACACAAGCCTATCAGCCAACGAACAAGGGCCACAGTATAGCCCAGTATATTATTTAGTAGATCACACAGGAAGATCAACCTGATACAGTTTGCAGTCCATATATATACAATGTGTGCACAATAATTAGGCAAGTTGTATTCTTGACGATTCATTTTATTATTGAACTACAGTGCTCTCTGTCAATTCAAAATGAAAATCTGAATAGTTATGAAAGTAACAGAGAGGTCTTGGCTTTCTTATCTCACTTGTTGATTTTCATCTGTTAAAGTAAGAATAATAAACAAATTACTCAAAACTTACATATAAACATTTCTGACATTTCAAAACAAATCAGTGACCAATATTTCCACCCTTCTTTTCAATGTCAGTCATAAGCCTTCTATTCATGGAGTCTGTCAGCTTCTTGATCTGTTGACAATCAACTTTTGTGCAGCAGCAACCACAGCCTCCCAGACGCTGTTCAGAAAGGTGTACTGTTTTCCTTCACCGTAAATCAACCATTTAAGAGACCACAAGATGCAAATAGAGTTTATGTCAGGTAAGGAGGGGGGCCATATCAATATTCATTCATCTTTAAAGCCTTTACTGGCTAGCCATAGCCTGGAAAAATCCAGACCCAAATCCTGAATGATTTAGGGTCTGGCATCGAGTAATGAAAATGACTCCACTGGAGGGGCGGCGCCAAGCGTGCATTTGAAAATCTCACTGTACACAATTGGATAACACTACGACCAATCACCGGTGGGTTTTCGCTAAGCCCCTATGGCGGAGCTAACTGGTAGTTTAAACTCTTGCCATATTAGATCGGGCAAAACAGCAAAAACGTCCTTCTTAAAAACGATTTGAGCGCCGTCTTCTGTTCCTTTTTTAGACAAAAAGCCAAGTCGAACTCATTTATTGTAATGGCCAAAGCCGTTTTAATCAACTGCATCCATAGCGATCTTACAATGTTTACTAATGACTTCGAGGTCGCAGCGCTGTCGTCATCTGTTTAACACGCCTCTGCCCCGCCTATATCAGATACACCGATGTGATTGGTGCAGCTCGGCTACAAGGGCATAGTTAATGAGCAGAATTACTCGGTTCCAGAGTAACTTGCTGAGCAAATTCAAATTGTGCTCTCGCGAGAACTCTGGATTTCCAGGGTAGGCTAGCCATGCAATAGAGTACTTCGATGCATGCGATGGAGCATTGTCCTGTATAGAAGTCATGGTCTTCTTGAGAGATGCAGACTTTTTCCTGTACCACTGTTTGAAGAAAATTTATTCTAAAAACTAACAGTAGTATTGGGAGTTGAGTTTGAGTCCATCTTCAACCCGAAAAGGTTCAACTAGATCATCTTTAATAATACCAGCCCATACTAGTACCCCACCTTCACCTTGCTGGCATCTGAGTCAAAGTGGAGTTCTGTGCCCATTACTGATCCTGCCACGAGCTAATCCAGCTCGTCTGTCAAGAGTCATTCTCATCTGAACTCAGATTTTTCTTTTCAAAATAATAGCGCTCGTTCTAATTCATTGCAATAATTATTGTTAATTCATTATAAAGCTAGTGAATTGTAACCAAATGCAATTGTATTGTGTGTAAAGAAACAATAAGAGTATGTGATATTGTAACGTACAGGCCAGGACAGGTAAATGGAGAGAGTTCTGAAATGTTTATTTTCAATGTATGATAAATAGCCACCCAATAATCCACAGTAGTCAAAACAGTAATCCAAAACAACAATGGGTATGAGGGCTGAGGTCGATACACAGGAGAAGAACTCGGACATGCAGGACAATCCACTGGCAGACGATGTAGATAGGCAGGGGTTTGGCTTGGAGGCTGGGAGTCGGACGAGCAAGGGTCGAGGTACAAAATCGGGATCTCAAAACAGGCAGGAGTAGTCACTGGGGAAAATAGATAGTTAGCCAAGGTACCAATGGGAAATCCAGGAATCGTAAACGGAGAAGAAGCAATAGGTCAGACCAGAGGGAATATAAAGAATATAATGCTCCGCATGAAATGTTACTAACAATACCTCGCAAAGAGGTACTGTGGTGGTGGTGTATATATACAGACCAGATAGTGGCAGGTGTAGGCAATTAAGGATTAGGACTCTGAAAACAGGGATGTGTTCAATGACTGGTGGGAAGTAAATAGTTGTGGAGCAACCCAGCTGGAATGGACCCTGAACACCACGATATATAAAAAAAAACATTTAACATGTTTTTAATAACTTTTTATTAAAAACAGTAACAAATATGTTGTACACACAATTTAATTAAATAGATTGTCAGTGTCTCATGTGAAAACAGGATTGCATTTGAAAAACATACACTAGTCTGTTTAATCCAACAATAGACTAATTTTTGAAACACATGAACATGGACCCACTAGCTATCTATGCAATGAATTAACAATGATTAATCTAATGAATAACGAGCGCTATTAGGAATCATCAGAGTTTGTGTTGCCGGCATAATGTAGTGCTGCCAGGCAAACGGTTTTTGCCTATAGTGAGGGCCGGCTCTGGCTGTTGAAATGAACAGCTTGACCAAATTCCATTAACTTTTTTAGCCTACCCAGTTGTTCATGCTCAAGTCTTTCTTTAAGTCAATTAATCAGGCTGTCACTTCATTTGTGGAAGAAAGGTACCCAGAGTCAGTAGGTCTTCACTTCAGAGATGCAATTTCAGTGGTGGGCTTGCACTTCCCAAATGTATTACTATTGGGTGGCCAATTTTCAGAAGTTCCCATTCAGATTGCATTCTCCTTTGTGCCACCTGGATATACCGCACTATCATACACATCTACATCTTGGAAGACTTTACTTTGTTCTGCTCTCCCAAATTCCCCCTTTCCTTAATTAATGAATATGGTGAGCTAGTTCAGCGGCTACAGCTAAACTGTGCAACGTCTGGGGTGCCCAGAGGAGAGGTTTTTAAAACCAATACACTCTGGATGAGCAGTGCGAAAATAATTGGCGGCTCTCCAACATGTGGTTGGATGAACCATGTGCATGCCCCTCACCATCCCCCATCTGTCCAAGGAGGGTCAGTAGGAATAGGGAGGGGAAAAAAATAATCAAAATCGAACCAAGATCATTTCACACACTATGTGCTCTAAAATCTGTACACATCCAGCAATACTTTTGGGGAGATGAGGAAGCTCCCCCCATTTTTCCTCCCTTCCCACTAACCATGATGTCGGCAGCTGCGCAACTCCTTGGACAGATCTGTGGGATGGCGAGGGGCGTGCACATGGTTCATCCAACCACATGTCGCCCTGCCAACGATTCTTTTCACACTTCTCATTCAACACAAAAGCTTTTAGTCCGATCATGCACGGGACGATGTTCACGATCTGGACACAAAGAGTTGCTGGAAAGTGAAGTGGCAGAATAGATAATCTGATTTATCTAACCCAAATCGTGGGCAGTGCTATGCCAATTTTGCATTACCTTGTGCCGTAGGTCCAGGGAAAGCAAGAGAATCCATTGTCAGGCTTGAACCCCTGAACATTATGATGTAGAGACTGTCCTGTAATGCAACAACTTGGCCCACTATGCCACGCAGACAACCTGAGATGGGGAAATTTACCTGGAATAGCATTAATGGTCATTACACATAGTCATAATCCGGTCTGATAGTAGTTATATATTGGAAGTTTTTAGCAACATAATTTAGACCGCTGGTTAAAACTGTACATCCTCTGCCCAGCCCATTTGGTGGGCCGCCCTGTCATGAGACACATCAGAACCGGCGTCAGAACAAGCTCAGCAGGGGGGAGGGGTATTTATTTTCACTGGACGGGCACGTTTTTTATTTTCTATATTTGTAGTAGGGATGGGGATTTCTGCTGATTTCACTATTAGATTGTTTACTTGATAGGCTCTGGGTCGGCTAAGATTATTTTAGTAGAGCAGCCACTTGGCTCTGTGCGATCTGATGCCCTGTATCACTTAACTAGCTACAATAATTGTGCTACAAATATTATGATATTATGTAAGACAAATAGTGCAACACTAATAAAAAATATGTTTTAACAAAGGTGTTTCCCAAAATGATATTGAATAGAGCAACGCATACAGTGTAACCTCAAAAAAATCATTTTATAGCCTGTTTGTATATTTTTTTATTTCTTAATAATTGCAACACTTGTTAGATTAACTATAAATTGTCCTGAACTTTAAATATACTTTGTTATTAGACCTTTAGTTCAAACACCTAAAGATATCCTTAGTATGGAAGCATTTCATCAAAGTAACATGTGATGCAAAACATGTTGAACACAAACTCTGCCAATAACAGTTTTCATATAGTTTGACTTCGAATATGATTTATAGCCTGCCACTTGAAAACAGCAAGTTGTATCTGCCTTTGCTCTGCTAATTTATATGTACACTATGAGGTTTTTGTCCGCTAGGTCTCTCAATCAAAACAAAAGCAAAAGATGTACTTGGATGACGTCGGAAGTAGCGTGGGATCATGGGTTTTGTTATCGTCGTTAATGACAACCTTCCAATGTAGCGTCTCCGGCAGAAAAAGATGTTCACTGACAAAGTAATGTATTGTTAAGAATATTATAATTTTATTCACGTTTTTTTTTACGGTTCCCTGGAACTTAGAACAACTAGAGCAGTCAAAGGTTATATGACGCCATTGACGGAGGACAAAATGAAATGTCCCGTGTCTTTGATTTATATTACAAATTTCTCTGGGTTTGAAAGTTGGTGGAAAGATTTAGGATAATGTAAGTACACAACTAAGAAATATATATAATATAGGTATAGTGATGTTTTCTTATTTAATGGAAAGTACGTCTTTTTTTTATTGTTTTGGAAAACTATATATTGTACCTTTAAGTCTAACACTAATAAAGCCATAAGCTATTTATTTTAACTAGGCACAATTTACGTTTTGTTGTTCAATTTCTAATGTTTTTATTATTATTGTTTTTACTTTTTTTGATTTCCCAATGGGCCAAAAACTTCTAACACTTTGTTGGCTTCAGTTGTGCTATAAGTTTGAATGATCTAATCACAATAAAGTCATTATATGTTGTTACCTAGTCAAATAGTTGTGTGAATCTGTGTTTGTAGTATAACCAGAGACAGAGTCGAGTGGAGCATTTGGAAATCCTGCTCCTCGCTCCCTGAGCAGTTGTTGCGCTCCGCTCCACCACTCCACACCTTTTTCAAATGCTCCGCTCAAGCCCGCACATCGCTAACATGAAAAATAACGACACTCCAAATTAACTCCAATATTTTTTTTAAGTCATATTACAATATTAACAAAGCCCATCCATTGTGTGACCATGTATATCGATCACTGAAATATTGAAACTAATTTGAGTTGAATTGTTATAACGTTGTTTAATTTAATATGACAGTGTGACCCTGTACATGAAAAAAACAGTTAGGCCTACAGAAAACAGTGCAATCTCATTTTACAAATATACTGTTGGCACAATGTATTTTCTATATACATTGTGAAGATAAAAATGTGGGCATTTAACGAAAATAGGCTTTAGCTTAATTGTAATACAAAAAGAATCAACAAAATGTTTTAACTGCTCATTTTATAACTCGGTCTAACAAGTAGATACGCACCTTGTTTCTTTCTGTTTGCATGTGCACGCAGAGTAGTCACTATCGCGCTTGCAAGAGATAGACCTATATCTTTTCATATTCCATAGAGTCTTTAGTCGTGGCCACTATATGGGCATTCTGGGCCGCTCAAACATCGCTCCGTGCTCCGGAAGCCTATAACTGTGTCCGCTCCTCGCTCCGCTCCCACTCCGCACCGCTCACATACTTTGTCCAACACAGCAGAAATGTTGATCAAAAACTAAATATGTTTTTCTTTATTTTTATTAATTGTTATTTCATTAGAAAATTTTGTTTTTTATGTTAATTTCCATATCATGCCACCACGTAGCAGATCTAACTTTACTCCACTTAATTTGGGAACGCACCGCGGGCAGAAGAGAGACAAAGAGTTGCAGATTCCAGCTGGCTTGTCATTGTGTATAAATATAAATATATATATTAAAACTTTTAAAAGGAAATCATCAAAGCAACAAAGACGAGGCTATAGGAGTTTGCGGTTATCGGTTGCTTCTACTGACAATGTCAGTTAGACACTTGTAGCTCTGTGCTCCGTAGAGGATGGTCGCATGGACAATGGCTCTGTTCACTCTACCCAGGTTTTGGCTTATTACTGTTTTGTTAGTTTTTATTTCTGTACATTCTGCACTGTCGCTCATACAGTATGATCGACTAGCACTTTTGGACGTACACAATTCACTGGATACAGGTTATTTTTCCACTTACCGGAGCGATTGCTGCGACTCCACTTTCCTACCATCGACTTGTTTACTCATTCGCAGTCGGCGAAGGAGAAAGAAGCGCGGCAAATGTGCCGGAATTCTGTGCAGATCTCGGACGAGATACGGCAATCCACAGTTACCGAGCATTTTACTTGCAAATGTTCAATCACTGGACAATAAAATGGACGAACTTCACGCTCGGATTAACTTCCAGCGGGACATAGCTAACTGCTGCGTGCTAGCGTTCACTGAGACCTGGCTGGATCCCACTATCCCGGACACGGCTGTTACGCCAGCTGGTTTTTCCATCTACCGGCAGGACAGAACCTCGGAGTCAGATAAACAAAGAGGCGGAGGGGTTTGCATTATGATTAACTCCTGTTGGGGCTCGAATGCTGCAGTTATTTCAACACACTGCTCAAGGGACCTGGAGCTACTACCTGTAAACATACGCCCCTTCTATCTCCCCTGGGAGTTTTTGTCCACTATAATCACAGCAGTCTACATACCCCCGCAGGCGGATAAAGCGCGCGCGCTTGAGGAAATATATGGAATAATAAATGGCCTGGAGGACGCTCACCCTGAGTCTGTTTTTAATGTTGTTGGAGACTTTAACAGGACAAACATGAAAAAAATGCTGCCCAAATTCCATCAGCACATTTCTTTACACACTAGAGGTGACCAGACTCTTGACCATTGTTATTCAACGATCCTTAACAGCTTTAAACCCATCCCCCGCCCTGCCTTTGGAAAGGCAGATCACATCTCCATTCTTCTCCTCCCAACCTACAGGCAATGTCAGGAAAAAACGTTTTTTCGAGAAGTCCAAAAATGGAGTGACCAAGCCATCACTACTCTCCAAGACTGCTTCGAAACCACAGACTGGGAAATGTTCCGTATTGCAGCTGGCGACAACATTGATGAATACACTGACTCTGTCACAGCATTCATCACCAAGTGCATAGATGATGTCGTTCCACGGGTCAATGTTAAGACCTACCCCAACCAAAAGCCCTGGGTTAACGGTAATGTCCGTGCCAAGCTTGCAGCATGGTCCTCTGCCTATAACTCTGGGGACCTGGAGGCTCTGAGGAGGGCCAGATATGACCTACGGAAGGCCATCAGAGATGCTAAAAGAGGCTATAGGGACAAATTGGAGTCCAACTACAACAGCTCAGACCCAGGGCGCATGTGGTGTGGACTGCGGCAGATAACGGAGTACAAAGGGAGAAATAGCTGTGATGCCAACCCCCCCGCCTCGCTCCCCGACGAGCTCAACACCTTCTTTGCACGGTTTGAGGTGGCCAACATCACTCATGAGAAGCTAGCAAAACCCAGACGACTGCACTCTGTCCCTGGACACGGCTGATGTAAGGAGAGCGTTTAAAAGAGTAAACCCGCGGAAGTCTCCAGGGCCAGATGGCATTCCAGGCCGTGTCATAAGAGGATGTGCTGACCAGCTAGCGGAGGTATTCACCACCATATTCAACCTCTCCCTAACCCAGTCTGTAGTTCCCTCCTGCTTCAAGCAGGCCACCATTGTCCCGGTTCCAAAGAAACCTACCATCACCTGCCTAAATGACTACCGCCCAGTAGCACTGACCTCCATCATCAAGTGCTTCAAGCGGCTGGTCAGAACCCACATCTGCGCCGCCCTCCCGGACCCCCTACAATTTGCATACCGCCCCAACAGATCCACAGACGATGCCATCGCACTAACGGCACACAATGCCCTCTCCCATCTGGAACAAGGGAACACATACGTGAGGATGCTATTTGTGGACTACAGCTCAGCATTTAACACTATTGTCCCTGCTAACCTCATTCCCAAGCTCAGCACCCTGGGTTTTAACACCTCCCTGTGCAACTGGATCCTGGACTTCCTAACGAGCAGACCCCAGATGGTGAGAATGGGCAACCTCACCTCCTCCGCACTGACCCTGAGCAATAGAGTCCCACAGGGCTGCGTACTCAGTCCCCTCTTGTACGCCCTGTTCACATATGATTGTGTGGCCACACACAGTTCTAACATCATCATAAAGTTTGCTGACGACACCACCATCCTAGGTCTCATCTCCGACAACGATGAAACCGCTTACAGAGAGGAGGTAAATGCCTTGGCTACCTGGTGCCAGAGCAACAACCTCTCTCTCAACGTCAGCAAGACTAAGGAGATGATAGTGGACTTTAGGAAACGGCAGAGGTAGGGTCTTGCCCCCATACACATCCATGGAGCTGAAGTCGAGAGAGTTCCAGAGTTCAAGTTCCTCTGTGTGTTCATCAGTGACAACCTCACATGGTCCCGTCAGACAACCTCGGCAACAAAAACTGCCCAAAGCGCCTATACTTCCTGAGGATACTCAAGAAGTTTGGCATGTCTGCCAGGATTCTAACCAACTTCTACAGGTGCACAATTAAAAGCATCCTTTCAGGTTGCATTACAGCATGGTACGGCAGCTGCTCCGCTGCTGATCGCAAGGCCCTTCAGAGGGTGGTGAAGTCAGCGGAGCGCATCATTGGCTGCTGTCTCCCCTCCGTGCAAGGCATCTACCACAAGCGATGCCTGAGGAAAACACAGAATATCCTAAGAGACCACAGCCATCCAGGCCATGACCTTTTCTCACTACTGCCATCTGGTAGACGTTACCGGAGCATCAAGGCACGGACTACCAGATTAAAAAACAGTTTCTTTCCGCAGGCCATTTGGCTGCTCAACATGGAACATTGATCACAAATCACAATCATTTCTTGAGCCCTGACATTCTCTGATCACTTTATCCACTCTACATCTGATGTAGCAGAATTCAATGCACCTTTAAAAGTAATTTTCCATGCCATATTTTATAATATTTATTACTTCTGCTGTCGTACACTCTCCGAACCATTGCTCAGTACATAGTGTATTTTGTATTTTGTTATTATTATTATTATCGTTTTAAAATTTCTTTATATTGTATATAACCTTTTTAAGCCCTCTGTGTAGATGTGTCGAGCCTTGTCAAAATAATTTCTCTGCATAGGATGATGTGATGTTATCCGATGCACTTGACAAATAAACAATGTTTAAACTCAGATTGGTGAGAGGGCTCATTAACATAGGCTACAATCAATGTGATTTGGAACATAGACAAGAATATAAAGACTAGTCTCCTACTTTGCCTTTGTAGAATTGAATTGTTGAGTCTTCAATAATTAATTTTCCAAGCATTTACATAAAACATGATATACCTACGGAGTTTACTGAAACGCATTCCATTCCGATAGCCAGTTGAGGAGGAATTACTGAATCTCAGTACTTACGTAGAAATAACTAACTGCCTATGAGGACGGACACACTGTGAGATCTATTCTTTTCGATTTCAACCAACAACTTGAAATGGATTCTGTGCGCTGCAGCTCAAGATTGTGTTTAGAAATCAAATGTACAGTAACAAGTTTACTCAGTGACCAATGAGCATAGTAACCTGCTATGCATGCATAGTAACCTGCTATGCATGCACAACTAAGTGCATGCCCTGTTAAGTTCATTTTATTTAAGTTACAGTTTGCACATTTAATAATAAAATAATAACTAAAAGGGATATTTTTTGCCACGCCATGGCCTGTGGTAGGAGGGGCATCAATGACCGCTAGGGGGGCACGGCCCCCGAATGCCCCACCATAGCGCCGACGCTGACCAGAGATAAAGCCAGATGGCATATAATTTTCTAATTTTAAGTTTAAAATGTGATGAATCTAAGTTAAAGATATCACATCCAAATCAAATGTTACTGTGTCCTGCCAAGACAAGCAATTCTTTCTCGCTAACTCACAGTTCCCCAACTCTTCTGGCATTTGCTGCGCATTTTCGCGAGGTGAATGTCGCGGTCTGTGGTTCTGAAATAGGCTACATCCCTAGGGTGAGCATCCGATTTGGCAAATTGACACAAATAAGATAGTGCCTTAAACCTGCATTCTATCTGATTTCCAGCTGGGGGCGATACGTCTGGTTGCAAATAGCTCGGTTTCTGTAATAGTCTGAGAATGAAAGACATGTAACACTTGATTTATTACCTCAGTAAACATTTTCATAATCAGTATATGTTCTCAATCGCTAGATTTAAGCCTTCTGCAATTTATCGTGATGTTCATTTTTCGAATTATGGTCTTGTTGATTTGAAAATCGGCAATAAAGAAAAGGGGCGTTTAGGGCGTGGTTATGGCGTTCAGTTGTAAGACAAGACACTCAAAGGAATTGGCAGTTCAGTTTTTCCGGTAAGTAGCATGTTGTTTTGCATTTTGTTTTAATACTGTTTTTCGTGAGCATCCCAATTAATATCAGTTAGCTACCTAGATTACTTCTCCCACTCGTCTAAAATCGTACCATCCGCAACCAAGATGTCTGCGCCCGTAACGGCAAATTCGATTACCCAAATCAGATCTTAACAAACCAATGGGTTACGTCACACATGGTTATATCCTGTAATTATACATGTTATGTTTATGTTATGTTTTAACCATAGATTGTTTAACCGCATCAGTTTTGACAAACCAATGCAATCAATTTACAATTATTTTAATTAAATGAAGAACAAACACCCTTTTATTTTTATTTATGATTTAGGTACCCAGCAAACATGGAGCTGGCGGACCACCGGCGGTTACAGCTGACGGTCCACTAGCTTTTTGCTCATCGTTTAACGGGCGGTCCGCCAGCGGGATTGTTGGCGAATGAGCGGTCTTCCGGCGGGTGAGCAGAGTTTTAGACAGAGGTCCTCTGGGAATCCTACGCACTCATACTGTTGCTCCAGTTAGTCCATCGGCTGAGTATACGGGCTATATCCTAGGCTAGGCTTATGTTCTAGATATCTATCTAATGAAAAATCTTTTTAACTATTTACAAATTTGGTTACAACAACAT
>JACXGM010031582.1:0-12917 GCA_016801145.1 Umbra pygmaea
GGGATCGTGGAGTGTTGGGGTGGTGGTGACGTGGGTGGGCCGTGTCCGGCCTCGCTCTCCGGTGCTGTTGGTGGCGGTACATGCACCTCAGGAAACTATTGGTGCGATCCGCCATAAACCCCACAGAAGAAGAAGAAGAAAACCACGCCTCTTCCCTAGCTGGGGTTGCTGGGACATTGAGTCAGGATACGTAAAGCTGTATTGCCTAGTTTGTTTTGATTTCATATTGTGAACAGCCATGGCCTGTTAGTTCAGTTGAGATCTGATATAAATACAACCCCAACTAGGGAGGCAGCGTGGATTATTGTCAACTGTCAGTGTGGGTTGCTGCTACCTTTCTAAGTTTGGTCCGGAACACGTCTGAGGTACTGTTGTGACAAGTGAGTCGCCTGGTTCTTGTGTTATGCGTATCGTCTGTTTGTTATTCTTACATATTTACTCGTTTCTGACGTTGTGCCAGTCACTCTGGTCCTACAGTGTAGAGTGTGCGTATTTCCAGAAGGAGTAGGCTTTGGATTAGCTATTCAGCGTTCCGTGCTGCTAAGAGAGCACGTAGGCTATTCCGCGATAGGTAGATATATATATGTATGGAACAGTATTAAGTGTTTGACCAGGCTGTACCCTGCAACTGATCATCTCATCTGGATCTAACTCATTAAACAAAGCACCCAGTGCAAACTGCCTATCTGAGTCCTCCTCTCTCCTTGCACCACCACATGCAAACGTGACAACTCCGCATAACGCATTACAATTTAAGTTCGAGATCTCTCCTTTTTTTGATTGGCTTGGAGGCACACTAATGAAATACGGATTAAAAAACAACAAAGAATAATAGTGTAACACCCAGCCCAGTGAGGGCTGGCGTACAGAGGCTGAGAACTGGACACATTTATATGTATTGGTGATTTTATGTTTCTATTTCAGTGCATAGCATGTGGTTTTCAGTATATGAGTGTAATGTCCCTTTAAGTTGTGACAGCTCCTCCAGTTAGGCATTTGCTAGGATAGGGTATAGTTTAGGTTAGGCTGGTCTCTTGTAGTTCTGTTGATTGGTGATTACACTCAGCCGTGTTCTGTTAGTTAGTTAAGCTTCTAGTATTAGAGCACTGCCTAACTGGAGAGAGCTGTCGGGCATTGATTGTGATTTTGATTACACGTTACATTGTGTTGGAAAGCAATCCAGGAGTTTACTCTGTCAAGTAAGTTGTGAAAAGAGAGTCGTGTAGGTTAGGAAGTTTAAAGCATATGCTCTGTACTATATATATATGCCATTCAGTGTCCGTGCCACTGGTTAAGAGCACGTAGTAATATTAATAATAATAATAACATGTTTATTTTTATAGCGCCTTTCAAGAACCCAAGGTCGCTTCACGAAATGATGCAAACAGTTAACAGACAGAAGGACAGGCAGTCTGCTTATTATTAGAACAAGCAAAAAAGCAAATGGAGACAACAAATGAAAAAGACACAACATGGAGGGCAGATAAATAAAATGATAGATAATTATTTACTGAGCGTAGTGAAAATATAAGTTTTAAGTTGAGATTTGAAGGTCTGTAGGTTAGGTATGGCACAAAGATCAGAGGGCAGCTTATTCCATAGCTTTGGGCCTACAACACTAAAAGCCCTACCACCCACAGTAGAGATTTTATATCTGGGTACGACAAGCAGATTGTCATTGCTAGATCTAAGGGTCCGAATGGAAACATATCGTTGCACTAACTCAGCGAGATATTTTGGTGCAGGGCCGTGAAAGGCTTTATAAACTAGGACTAAAAGTTTAAACTGGATGCGATTGACCACAGGAAGCTAGTGAAGTTGGTAAAGGATAGGAGTGATATGTGCAGATTCTTTGTTAAATGTAAGGGCTCGAGCAGCAGAGTTTTGTACCATTTGAAGGCGATGTACGAATTTTGGTGGATAGGCCACTGTATAAGGAGTTACAGTAGTCCAATCTGGAGGTTATAAATGCATGGATAACAGTTTCCGCATCTCCAGAGTTAAGAGAGGGGCGTGAACAAACAATATTCCGCAAGTGAAAGAAACAAGATTTAACAGTATGACTGATGCGTGAGTGAAAACATAACGAGGAATCGAACAAAACTCCCAGATTCCGCACAGTTATTGAAGCCCTAATCTTGACACCATCAATATCAATTAAAATGTCATGTCCGGGTTGAATCTGTGATTTAGGGCCAATCAACAGGAGTTCAGTTTTCCCAGTATTAAGTTGTAAGAAATTATCAGACATCCATGTTTTAAGTTCCTGAAGGCAGGAGACAACAGAAGTGGGTAGACAAACTGGGGTTGGCTTTAACCGTGAAATAGATTTGAATATCATCAGCGTAACTATGAAAGTATGCTGTCTGATGATCTGCCCTAGTGGCAGCACATAGATGAGAAATAAGAGAGGACCAAGTACTGAACCTTGGGGTACACCATGAGAAATAGTGACAGTACAGGATCGACTTGCGCCAATCCTAACAAATTGCTGTCTATCTGATAGATATGAAGTTAACCACTGGTGAGCCACACCGGTGATACCTATTTCAGACAGTTGAGAAAGAAGTTTAGAGTGGCATACAGTGTCAAAGGCTGCACTAAGATCAAGGAGAATCAGGATACTATGGGCACCAGAATCAGAAGCCAGAAGGAGATCATTAAGCACTTTTAAAAGTGCTGTTTCTGTGCTGTGGTAAGGACGAAAACCAGATTGAAGCAGTTCAAAAAGATCATGTTTCTTTAGGTACGACTGCAGTTGTGCCACAACTACCTTCTCAAGTAACTTGCCAACAAACGGGAGGTTCGATATTGGTCTATAATTGTTCAGAATGGCATTGTCGAGGCTGGGCTTCTTTAGAATTGGGGTGATGGCTGCTATGTTCAGATCATGCAGAACATAGGCAGTGGCAAGATATCTTTTTATAATAGACAGTAGATGTCTGTTACAAAATTATATCAGCTCAGTGTTTTAACTGACATTTACTGTATATAAATGTGTTACAAAGTATTTCCTGTTATTGTCTTCAATGAAATGTAGGTAAAATAATAGAAAAAGTACTGGTATATTTGTTAAAAGTACTTATTACAGCTTTTTTACAGAACAATGTTTTATAGTGTGCATTTACAATCGGTATTTCGACCATGATAACTACAAGTTTAGATAATTCTTTTTTTTTACGGAACTCAGCGCTTGTCCTCAACCCTGTTAAGGCATGCTCATTTGTCTAGCTAAGAAGAGCAAAAAACATGTTGAGCTGCTTGTCTGTCCATCAGTCTGTTTGCTTAACTGACCACTTTTCTGCCCGTCCATACATTTGTTTGTCTGTCTGTACCACAAAAAGCAACAAAAAAATTAAACTTAAGTGCAGGAACTAAATGATTGCGTCTGTACAATAGACCCATATTTTGCGTGTAAGAAATAGGTGTCAGGGAGAGAAGCTGCCGCTTCTTTAATGGAAGAGTGTAATAAAATGAAACCACTGGGAGAGACCGAGCAAAGGAGACAGACATCAAAGTCCAAAGGAATTACACTGGCTGTTTCATCTCCCTCAGTATTTTCCTCTCTTTTCTAACATCACTCCAGCCCTGTTGACACTCTGGTCTTCATTATCCTCCTCTCCTTCACAAAATAATTTTAAATTTGACCGGGTCCCAAACAATATGGGGACAGCTGAGAGACAGAGAGAATAAGAGAGAGAAAGCATTTACCTTACAGCCAATATCACTTCATACACTGCCAAGTTATGCATTCATTATGTTATATGGGCCTTGAGTCATTTTGAAAGAAACCCTTGTCTCTTTTTAATGGATGTCCGGTTACTAAAAACTTAAACATCCAAGCTTCAGGAGTGGTTTAGCCTTCATTTTGACAAATAAACTAAGGGCTGAATACATTTTTTTATTTTTTTAAATTAAAAAATTCAATAACAGTGAAAAGATACACTATGAAAAACTTGAGCAGCCACACATTACAAATAAACTAAAGATTTGGCTGCTGAGGAAAGTTTTATTTTGCAAGGGCACATGCCGCACACCGATGATAAATGAATGCTGTGTGCGTGGATGTATCAAACATTTTACTGGTAGGGCTGAGTTTTGCCCAGTGTTGTGACGACTCATTCATTGCCTTCTGACTAACTTGAGGTGAGCTGTCGGCAAGGTACTGTAACAAATCAGTGTTTTCAGTCAAAGCATTTTTATTAGAGATGGTTACCTGTATTAGTGCAGTTTAGAATCCTTTCGATTCACATTTGGAGGTTAGATATGGACCTACATGCCCTGAAGAAATATCTTCATTGGTATGTGATCGAAGCAGGACTTGTCTTTATTTAAATGTTTATATATGTCCATGCATGCATTGTTTTTTTATTTTTTATGTTGGATGGAATGTGTGTGTGTGTGTGATACTGTACCTTAGCGAGAGGGGGACACTCGCAGTCCTGCGAGAGCGCGTGACTGTGCCTGTTTAGCTCCACTAACAGAACTCCCTTCCCCCATTTCCTCACGCAACCCACAGATGTCTCCCAGAACAGACAGGGCTAAACCAACAAGGAGCAGTAATGCCCCCATCCCCCAATCACACACCTATGCACACAATCACTTATCCACACACACACACAAACAAACGTGTGAACATACTCATACACACGTCCACTGGATTAAAATGATTCACATCGCAGGCAAATTAAAAATACAAATGTCCTTGTTGCGTTCAAGTGGTACCAATGTATGAGTCTTCTATGCTCATATGGATGTTGATTTTTGACTACGGTTACATCAAGAAGCTTCAATGCATTATATGTGTAATGCAGGTGTGGATAGCAAGTGGAATAATTTCAAGCAATTTTGCTGATACAGTACTTGAAGCAAATCCAGCAAGAGGCAGCAATAATCAAGTTGTACACGACTCAAGTCTTTGCATATGTGACCCACCATTTATATCTGGGCTTGATATCTGGGCTTACCATCAGATTCAGAGCTTTCAAATGGCAAATCCATTACTCTAATTGGAGGAACAATGGGACTTGATGCTTTAACTGTTAACACAATTGTTACTGAAATTCTGAGATATTCCATTGCAAAGTTTTGCCATGTAGAGTAGGCTACTACTGGAAGGCTACAATTTATTTAGCTTAAGCTCTTTCTAAGGTTGTGTAATTGGCACAGACAATGTTTGTAGGAATGTTTTTATTTCCATCTACGTATATTTTGTCAGTTCTTCCATAAGACACATGTTTTAAATTTGAATATGTACGCCACCTTTAATTTATCCCTTTGTCTAACTTAGCTGTTTTCTTAAATAACAAGCCCACTTGACCTTATATCTCAGGCTGTGTACCACGTAACGACTCAATTTCAGTTTCAATTCATGCACATAGATGATCAGTTTATTTACAGCTATAGTTTGTAAATCTACCTTAAGGCATATGGTTTCAATCGCAATTAAGCAAATCTAGAGTTTTACTGAGATTTGCATTGGTTATAAACAGACCAACTTTTTCTCAGGCTGTGTGACATGTAAAGACTCAATTTTAGTTTTGTTTTTTTCATATGCGTAAAAAGAAGATACGTTTATTTCTTTATTCTTTAACAATACTACCATAAGCCAAATATTTTTAATCGACTAAGATGTGGTCTCATACCTTTGTGGTGAAACCGAAACTAAACAAACCGTAAACCGTATCTGCCACTATTTCTAGGCTTGGAAAAGGTCCGGGCGGAGTTATTTAAAAAACACAAACATCTTTGTTAAAATTACAGTTAAAATTACAGCAAAAATTACAGTTAACTTATTCAAGATGCCAATTATTGAAAAAAGTGCATTTAGAATTTTTTTGTTTTGTTTTTATGCTCTACTGAGAAGTAGAGAAGTACGCTGTCCATCAAATGCCTAGATGTAGTTGGCGGGTCACATATGGTTCTGTACCTTAGGGGAAACTTACCAAAATATTAGAATAGTGTATGCATGCATATATACTGTATACAGCTTCTATTCATAAAATGTATGTAATTTATGACTAACAATAAGCTAGGTACCCAGTACCAAATCCCCCCAGGATGACAGAGAACCACACACATGGAGCCGGGAGGGATGGAGCAAAGTTGCAATAACCAGGTGCTTTAGAACTGGGAGATTACACTGCTTAAATAGCCAGCTTAATTACTAATAGGAGTGGATTGATGACAGGTGTGCTCCATCCGCTGATGTTGACTGAAATGACGTCACTCGGGTTCCTTGCCTAAAATGCTGTGTTAATTTATACTTAATTTATTCTCATCCCACTTGTAACAATGCCAGGTTGTTGCTGCAAATAGGAATTGGTTCTTCACCAACTTGCCAGGTTCAGTAACTTTCTAGATCTTGGAAAATCATGTAACCTAGCCACGAAAATGCAACACACCCACTACACTGAAGAGAGGAGAGCATGTATCGAGGATCAGAATTTTTGGATAAGTTTGTTAACAATAAATAACTTTTACTTGCTATTTAAAATGTAATTGTATGGCCAATTCCCCTGCATTTTCAGAATGCAAGACAATTATTATTATTATTTTTTTAAATTAATTTTACACGTGTAATTAATGTAAAATGTCAAACCTTTATAAAATTGCTATAGGACATAGCAAATAGGATAATAGAATAATAACTATGGGACATAATAAAGAAATATTATGGAAATATCATTGGAATTTTTTAAATCCTATATAATATTTACAGTTCATTTAGCTTTGAAATCTAGACGCACCCTAGTGGCAGCAAATATAATTTACAGCTAGGGTCAGTCTAGCAACTCTCCGTTGGCTTGCGAGCTCGAAAAAACAAATTCTGGTCAGGCCAATCACATCGTGTATAGAGTCGGTGGGCGGGCTTAACGTAATTACGAGAAAACAAAGTAGATGGCTGCTGCAGCTGGCGAACAACTGTCTTTCGAATCTGCTTTGGCCGCGACTCTGAAAGCAGGGGTGTTGGACTGGGGGTAAAACCAATACTGATTACCAGGGCCCGAGGGGAGAGAGGGCCCTCAAATAGTCTGGAATATATTGTATGTATGTAACATGGGGTCCCATCAGGACTGCCTATGCATAAGGCCCAGGATCTTGTGCTAAGCCCCTGTCTGGAATACTTGGAGTCAAGTTTTTCTTTGAGAAAAGAACAGCACTAAAGTCATTCTCCCAAACGGAAGATGTGTTCGGAGTTTTGCCGACCGGCTACTTCGTTGCTCTGGTTGGTTGTGGAATTTGAAAGAAAACAGTTTATCCCGCCCCTCGGATTGAGTCCTGCCAATTGTGAGTTCTCAGACCTAACATCTTGATGTGGGTTTGGCTTGTCAGGCTACAGTTCATTTGAATATACTATAGAAATCTTGTAGGAATCTTATAGGAATTTTTTAACAGAAACAAATACCATAGAGTAATAGAATTTGCTGCAAATAGGAATTTGCTTCTAGTCAAAGTGCTTGGTTAAATAATATACATTTTTTTTTAAAGAATAAAGAAAAATAATATTCTATGTGAGCTTTACATACTATTTATGGTATTTATTCTGCTATAACATTCATTTAAAATTGCTATAAGATTTTTATATTAAATCCAAATTTGTCAGAAGAATCTTATAGGCTTTTTAAAGTTTTCAGATACAGTGTTAAAAAAAGTATGTGAAACATTTGGAATTATCTGGATTTATCTGATCTTTAACTAAGTCACAACAACAGTATTGTATGCAATAAAATTGAAATAGATGCAAGCTTCGTTTCATTTCATGAACCTTTACATTACACATAGAGAACCCAAAACTTTAAGGGTTAATACACTCACAGAAAGAGAAATGATGAACCCCCAATAAATTAGGTCTTCTCTACATGGGTACATTGACCTCCTCGCCTCCCCCTTCCTGTCTGCCTGGCTTCCTCCTGTCTTGTCAATAATATGTATATATATATATAATGGGGTTTTATATATATATATAAAAAATACCCCCCAAAATCTAAAAGTTTGTGTCTAGATACTGGAGCATTACCTGCACTTCTGGCCTAATCACCCACTGTGGGAGAAAATAGTCAAATGTATGTAGGCCTACACTCTAAAAACAAAAGGTTCTACATAGCACTAAAAGTGGTTCATGGCTTGTAATCATAGGGGAAACACTTTAAGTGCTATATAACACCTATCTTTAAAAAGGGTGCCATGTAGAATCACAAGAGGTGCCATACAGCACCTTAAGCACCTCAAAGAACCACTGAAGAACCGCTGAAGAAGTAGTGGTGCTATATAGCATCATAACCATTTAAAGGACCTGTTAAGCCCAGTTTGGTTCTTCAGCGGTTCTTCAGCGGTTCTTTGGGATGTTATATGGAACCTCTTATGGTTCTACATAGCACCATTTTTAAAGATAGGTGCTATATAGCACTTAAAGTGGTTCCTCTATGATTACAAGCCATGAACCACTTTTAGTGCTATTTAGAACCTTTTGTTTTTAGAGTGTACTGTCTCTACAGTGAAAGGGGATACACTGATGTTGGTTCTGGGTGTCAACCATGAGCATACATGAAACTACCTGTAGCAAAAAAAATGCAAAGTTATGCATGCAGCCTGTGGAAATGCAAGTATGTGCCACACTGGCAACATACAGCTCAAGAAGCTGACAAAGATATGTCAGTCCCTTCACTGAGAATCAATATTTTTCATAAAACTATTCATTAGAGAAAGCCAATGGTGATTCCCAGAATGGTGACGCCATTTTCAATCGAGAATTGATTGGTCAATAGAATTGATTGTTCAGGTCAATCTGTTATCTCGACTATAACCTGCTTCGAAGCAGGTTAGGTTCACAGCAAGTTGCTAAGTTACTATGGTGATGTAACCTGGTAACAGGTGAACCACCTTCGTGATACTGAAAACCCAGGGTTAAACCTGAAATTAGCTGGTTAAACCCAAATCTTGCTTCGCAGTATAGGCCTCTGGTGTCCCAAGAGTCAAAGGTGAAACCAAGTCCCTTGCTGCCTTTACATTCACAGCTACGGTTGATATTTCCCTCAGCCCAACACACAATGTGGGCTCCGACTTCAAAGTGACTTAAGAAAATATATAAATACTAAACCATTAGCCAGCTTGTTTACTTAAGTTAACATTTCAAACACACTGTGGCAAGGATAGTGTTTTTCAATCTCCTCGCTTTAACTCAAATGTTAATGTTGTTTTTCTGTCGGTGCCGAAGCAATCCCTTGGTACAACATCTGGAAAATTCTCAACAACCTTCAGAAAAAGGCTAGACAAACAAGGCTGTGTCAGGCGGAACACAGTCTGCTCCAGCTAGCAAGCCATGACCTTCCTTGCCACTACCGCCTCAACAGTCCTCCACCAAGGAGACATATTATCTGTGTCATAAATTGCTCCACATTCCCTACATTTCTGTATTTCTATCCCACTGCCCAAACGTATTAAACTATATTTGGAAAACTGTTCAATTTTAGCTGCAACCTTTATGCTTTGTCTATCATAATTTGCAATAGCAGTAGCAGAAAGCTGAAATGTGGGTGGGTGTGGTAGTGCCAGAGACAAATAAAATGTTAACACAAGCGAACATCACAGGGCTATAAACACACCCACTTGAATTCACTTGCAGTACTTTCCTCTCTCTCCCACTATCGTATTTCTATCTCTCCATCTATCTCTTTCTATCGTTATTTCTATCTCTCCATCTATCTCTTTATATCGGTATTTCTATCTCTCCATATATCTCTTTATATCGGTATTTCTATCTCTCCATCTATCTCTTTATATCGTTATTTCTATCTCTCCATCTCTCTTTATATCGGTATTTCTATCTCTCCATCTATCTCTTTATATCGTTATTTCTAAATCTCCATCTATCTCTTTATATCGGTATTTCTATCTCTCCATCTATCTCTTTATATCGGTATTTCTATCTCTCCATCTATCTCTTTATATCGTTATTTCTATCTCTCCATCTCTCTTTATATCGGTATTTCTATCTCTCCATCTATCTCTTTATATCGTTATTTCTATCTCTCCATCTATCTCTTTATATCATTATTTCTAAATCTCCATCTATCTCTTCCTATCTTTATTTCTAAATCTTCATCTATCTCTTCCTATCTTTATTTCTATCTTTACATCGCAATTTCTCTTTCAGCCTTACGTGCGTGAAGATTTGAAAATTTACTTTTTATTCTAATTCGAAGTAGTTTCAAAACCCAGGCAATGCTTGCATTTTGACACAGTAAACTTCATTACATAGTGTTTCCTTCATGTAGACAGATTACCACTTAATTTAACAAGGCAGAAGTTTAAAAACAACAGAAGCCATTGTTCATTCAAAACAGTGAATGAAATTACCCAGAATGTCTTCCCACATAAGACAGCATTAAGCTTATGTCTCCCAGAAACATCATGACAATTACAAGCATTTGTTGGAAGGGAATCAAAAAAGGTTGGCATTTTGTAATTCTATTTTTCCCACAATATTACATATACGAGCAATAAACATGTTTATAAGAGAGTTATATAAATGCTCTGAATATGAAATTCTCTGTGACTATTTTTAGATGGAGAGAATGTGAATGGCATTGTAAAAAAAGCTGTGAACGGCATCATAAAAGGGTCAAAGGCACATGAATCAGAAAAGAAACTTCCTCTGTTCTGTAAAGCTGAGCCACATTAGAAAAGTATACAAAAAGCTGTTAGAGGAACAGTTGGATGTGGGGGACCGCAACTCAGAGGTTGACCAGAATAGGCCATAAAAGGATAATGAACCACTAGCTTCGGCAACATCAAGGCATGCATGTCAAAATCAGTGGAGACTGAGGAAAGACACTGCTATAATGGCTCTACTGAAAGGAAACATACATGATGAGTTTAATAAAAGTCATGTATACCTGGTCATTGCATTGTGATAACACAGAGTGCATTGCCTTAACACAAGGAGGCTGTGTGCATTTGTGTGTTTGTGTGCACTGCAGCGCTCTCCTAATTGCTACGGCTGAGTGAAAGATTGGCATAGAAGGATAGCAATTTGTATTACAGTTGGCAGCATGAAATAGTAGCTTTATTCATTTATGAGCCCCACCATATTAGTTGGGGAACAAGCTGCTGTAAAACACCTGTTGTTAGCGTTGAAGAATTAGTCACCATGCTTGCAAACTATACACTTTGATGCCAGTGTTTCTCATGTTCAGACGGAGTGGAATGCCTCCTAAATCAGAATCCTGAACAGCTTTATTTAATTTGTATCTTCTATTGGAACCAATTGGGCATCCTGACTATACAATTGATAGGGGGAACATGCTTTTCAAGTCGGATCGGTTAACTGAAACTTGACCCCGATTCGACATCGAAATAGGGATCAGTTGTCTGGAATCCAATCAGAGATGAGAAGAAGGCTGTCGTGGCGACACAGTGACACCTGTGAAGAAAAGAAACAGACCCTCTCTCACTTCAAAGAGATTGACTTGGGATGCTTTTAAAATATCCCACCGGTAATAAAGAACAACAAAGGTTCAAGGGTTTTCCACAACTTGAAAGGGGAATTTTAAAGTGAAGACTCTTAGCGTAGTCCCCTTTGCCCCAAGTCAATCTCTGAACAAAGCCGGTGTTACCATTATAAGGTGATGGTGCTGATGCTGTTTATACCATGCTATCTTCCAAGAGAGAAGTCACATCATTTGGAATGTAGTGGCAGCTGGCCGAGCTTCGCTGCTGCCTACTATCCAAAGTAATAGGGAGTATCTTTAATCATGTTAAAAAAGTAGTAGTGTATGCCAGAGTTTGGTGTGCGGGTGTGTTTTCAGAAAGTTGTATGCATCCAATTGTGTAAAAATGTCTTTGTATCCTGTAGCATTAAGATGACTTTTCAATGGAATTAAGGGGCCTAGCCCAAACCCTGATAAACAGCCCCAGACCATTATCCCCCTTCCACCAAACTTTAGAGTAGGCCCTATGCATTCTGGTAGGTAACTTTCTCCTGGCATTCACCACACCCAGGTCTATCCATCAGACTGCCAGATAGTGAAGCATGATTCATCACTCCTAGGAACATGTTTCCACTACTCCAGATTCTAGTGGCGGCAAAAATGGTATCTTATGTATCTTATGACAGTGCCACGTTTAAAGTCACTGAGCTCTTCAGTTCGACCCATTGTACAGCTAACAATGGTCTATGTGCTGAATTTTATGCACCTGTGAACAATGGGTGTGGTACATGAGTGCTTAGTAAGGGTTTGAACATACTTTTGGCAATATAATGTATCTGCCTCCCTAGCCTGTGCCTCCTACACTTTTGCCTTTAAAAATATGAAAATTGGCTATTGGCAACTGTAAAATAATGCACATAAACACTAAAATGATCAAGTTGTTTTATAATGAAAGAAACAATGTACCTCAATGGTGCCTCTGATCTGGAAATAATAAAAGACAGGACTTTCATAAATTAGATGTCCCTGGGAGTTGAATGTGACAGATGTTCAGATATACTATGTATTGTACGTTGGCTACCAGAGACCAGTGGCTATGGTGTTTTCCTTGGCATGGATATAAATTACATCCCGAGGAGAAGAGCCAAAATCCTGCTCTTTCACATTAGTAATTTAAGTAATTACAGAAGGGACATGAAAGTGGTCTGCCCTGTCCACAGTCTGGGTGCATTATCCACATAAACTTTTTGCTTTGCATCAGAAGTTTCCATAGCCAGCATATAAAGTGACAAATCTGGAGAATGTGAATAAATGGGAGAAAAAAATGATAGTATTTACTGGCAATGAATGGAAGTTGTCTTGATAGGTCCTAATAGTCTTGGCTGGTGTTCTTACTGTTGTTTAGTTTAGACAGAATACTACCTGTATCTTTACAGGATGCAGACGTGCAAATAGACACACAGTAAAACGAGAGGGAGAGAGAGA
>JACXGM010031583.1:0-13584 GCA_016801145.1 Umbra pygmaea
ACACACACACACACACACACACACACACATATATATTTAACTCTTCCCATAGCATACACCAGTGGCATCCTGTGAGGAAACATGATCCCTGATCTAAAAGTGAAGCAACCTTGCTGCTCTTTGGGGAACGCTGATCCAGGTCAGCCCCACACCAGCCCCGACTTCAGACGTGTCCCTCCTGCCATACCCCCTTCATCAAGCCCCAATATGAGCAGAGTGGATTCAGACAGTGCTGGTCTCAATTCTATTTTATGTGGTTGTTTTAGGCTACAACTAAATTCTGCCCTCACAGTATCAGTGTAACTAGAAGCAGTGTGTTAATCAGCTTTAAAATACTTTGGAGCCAAATTCATATAAAAGCTGAATCTTCTATGTCATTGACAGTGACAGACAGCTCAACAAGCCTTCTCTCTGAGGAAGACAAATGAAGTGTTGAGTAAAGGCCTCCGACAACCACATTAAACTTTCCTTGAGATTTGAATTGGGAGGGGCCTGTAGCAATGGTGTATCCTGAAGGCCAACATCGAACAACGAGGGTTAGCAGGCCGTAAGTCAGTGTCCGTAGCTTGAGAAGTCACTCCTTATGACGTGGCTCTGTAACAGTCTCAGCTTGAATACGGTTTTGCAGTGGCATTAGATATACCTCTTCTGAATTTATAGATTAGTTAATTACACACACAAACACCCATCTGAAGGTAATCCCAATTTACTCATGACCATACTCAGCAGGAGCTGTGAATATTACTAGCCATTCTGATGCCCACATCGCCCCAAACTGTCAGTCTCACTGAGGTGATGAGGCGCCTGGACATTCCCACACCAAGCCAAGGTAACAATCACTACGGTGACCACAGGCACAGCAACATTATCCCTCCCAATTCATCATCCGTGCTGGAACGGGCCAGTGGAATTTACAACCCCAAATCCCTAGGCGATGCAGATTCAGCTGCTTCTTGACCCCTCTTTCATAACCCTCCTTGTCCTGTCACCCGACAAGGAACCTGTTTACAAAACAATGTAGGCTGCTGAGAAAAACTGTGACTATTGAATGATGGGATTAGAATAAATGAATGGAATGAGTTGATACAGCCAAAGCTTTTAGTATGAGCATGCCCTCAGCACAGACATATACACAATGAACACTCAGACCCTCGCTAGGCTCCAGCCTTCTCAGAATATTACCACACCAGGGAATCAAGATACAAGAGACCATGCCATGGTGACCGAGTGACCCTCCCCGTCTGCTCGTGCTCAATTAAAGAGCTTAGTCTGTTGCTTGGGCTTACAAACCTCTCTGTACCACTGCAAGCATCTTATGTCCAGTGGCAAGAATAAGCATGTGAACATTTTCCTGGAATACTGCATAACTTGGGTCTGATTTTCATCTGTCACAACAGCCGACACTGCTGACACAGTCTGCTTAAAACACACAAATGTATTTTCATGTCTTTATTATACACACTGTGGAAATATTCACATATATATATGCCTTGGATGTAATATCTGGTTGTTGTCTATGCAACATTAACCTCAAACAAAGTTTGATGTAGTTGAAGAACAGACATGCACAATGGTCATGAATTTTGGACCATTCCTCTTTACAAAACTTTCAGATTAGAAATATTCTGATGAGAATAATTCTCTGGAGGTCATATCAAATAATGGACAAATGGCCTTACATTCTCCTGCAAAATGTCTTGATAAACTTGGGAATTACATCTGCCATTGATGATGGCACGTTGTCCAGGCCCTGAGGCAGCAAAGCAGCAACAAACCATGATGACGCCTCTGTCATACTGTACTTTTACAATTGGTACAATGTTTGTGCCTTTTTTCTCCCAGAAACACCTAGTGTTGTATATTACTTTCAAACAACTCAACTTTTGTTTAGTCTGTCCACAGAATACATTTAAAGTAAACATTGAGTACAACTCAGCCAAACACATTGAAACTCAGTTGTTCACAATTCCTGACAATCCTGGTAAGAATTCCCTGTCATAGGTCAGTTAGGGTCACTATTTCATTTTAAGAATGTGAAATGTCAGAGTTACAGCATATAGACATCCCAGCTGTTACCTATTGTATTTAATTAGTGTTAAGGACAGCATAGAGCACTGGCCAGCAGCATAGAGCCCTGTATTCCACTGCTGGTTTGCTTCTAAAGCTAAGCAGGGTCAGGCCTGGTTAGTCCCTGGATGGGAGACCAGTGCTGCTGGAAGTGGTGTTGGAGGGCCAGTAGGGGGCACTCTTCCTTCTGGTCTAAATATCATTCCCACTGCCCTCGGGCAGTGATGGGGACATCTGCCCTGCGTAGGGTGCTGTCTTTCAGATGAAACATTAGAACAGGTGTCCTGACTCTCTGTGGTCACTAAAGATCCCATGGGACTATTTGTAAGAGTAATATGTGTCCTGGACAAACTTCCAATCTGGCCCTCATTCCATCATGGCAACCTAATCATCCCTATCTCTCAATTGGCTCATTCATTCCCCTCTCCCTCCCTTCCCCCAGGCCGTTGCTGCAAATTAGAAAGTGTTCTCAGTCAACTTGCATGGTAAATTAACGGTTAAACTAAATTTACAGAACTGGTCAGGTTTCACCCCTGACAATTTCCTTGATTTTCATTTATAAATAATTGGGTGTTTAGATCAGAAATTTCATTTTGATCTATCAAATAACTGAAGTAAAATGAGGTTCATTGGATTAACAGAAAATGTGCAATATGCATTAAAATGAAATTAGACAGGTGCATACATTTGGGCACCCCAACAGAAATATCACATCAATATTTAGTTGAGCCTCCTTTAGCAGAAATAACAGCCTCTAGATGCTTCCTATAGCCTGTAATGGGTGTCTGCATTCTGGATGAAGATATTTTGGACCATTCCTCCTTGCAAAACATCTCCAGTTCAGTTAGGTTTAATGGTTGCTGAGCATGGACAGCACGCTTCAAATCACCCCACAGATTTTCAATGATATTCAGGTCTGGGGACTGGGATGGCCAATCCAGTGCATTTTACTTGTTGCTCTGCATAAACGCCAGAGAAGATTTGGAGCAGTATTTTGGGTTGTTGTCTCGTTGAAATAACCAGCCCCTGCGTAACTTCAACTTTGTGACTGATTCCTCTACATTATTCTCAAGTATCTGCTGATATTAAGTGGAATCTATGAGACCCTCCACTTTAACAAGAGTCCCAGTATCGGCAGTGGCCACACAGACCAACAGCATGATGGAACCTCCACCAAATTTTACTGTGGGTAGCAAGTGTTGGTCTTGGAACGCTGTGTTCTTTTTCTACCATGCATAACGCCCATGACCAAATAACTGTTATGACCAAATTACTCCATCTTTGTTTCATCAGTCCACAGCAACTTCCAAAATCAAGCTGGCTTGTCCATGTGCATTTGCATACCTTTAGCGACTCTGTTTGTGGCGTGTGTGCAGAAAAGGCTTCTTCCACATCACTCTCCCTTACAGCTTCTCCTTGTGCAAAGTGCGCTGAATTGTTGAACAATGCACAGTGAAACCATCTGCAGCTAGATGATGTTGTAGGTCTTTGGAGGTCGGCTGTTTTTGACCGTTCTCACCAATGTTTGCCTTTTACCTCTCCAATATTTTACTTGGCTGTCACTTCTAACCTTAACAAGAACTGTGCCTGTTGTCTTCCATTTCCTCACTATGTTCCTCACAGTGGATACTGACAGCTTAAATGTCTGCAATAGCTTTTTGTAGCCTTCCCCTAAACCATAATGTTAAACAATCTTTGTTTTCAGGTTATTTGAGAGTTGTTTTGAGGCCCCCATGTAGCCACACTTCAGAGGAGAGTCAAAGAGAACAACAACTTGCAATTGGCCACCTTAAATACCTTAAATGTATGCACCTATCTAATTTCATTTTGATGCATATTGCACATTTTCTGTTAATCTAATGAAACTCACTTCACTACTGAAATATTACTGTGTCCTTCAGTTATTTGATAGATCAAAATGATATTGCTGATCCAAACATCCAATTATTATTAAATGAAAATCATGGAAATTGTCATGGGTGCCTAAACTTTTGCAAACGACTGTATCTGACAGTATTTAAATAATTAAAATATGTTTTTTTTTGCCTTATGTCAGTTAACAATTAGCCTATAGTCTACAAATTCAAACAAGAATGAATGCTTATATGTGGGATATTGATGATGATGAAACATTATATGTGATTATAAGTATGGGTATGACATGTATGTCAATAGAAAATGTGGTAGGCTAACATCTTTTTTAAATGTATTTCACGTTTAAACATGTAATTAAAATATATGGTCATATATTTTTAAATATATGTTATGGTTTTTCGTATATATGCCATAGTAAGTATGGCCATATACTGTATTAGATGTCTGTATGGGTGGACTGATGACAAGGACTTAACCCTTTAGGTTATTGCAGATCTCTTTTTTTCAAAGCATGGCTCATCAGGGAATAATTCACATGAATAGCATATTCTAAATTTGTGAGTGTTTTTTGTAGGGCAAGGCAGCTCTAACCAACACCTCCAATATCATCTCATTGATTGGATTCCAGGTTAGCTGACCCCTGACTGCAATTAGATTTTGGAAAATTCATTAACCTAGGGGTTCACATACTTACCTGTAAAGGTTAAAATTATGAATTAAATATAGAAAAGGAAAATACAATCAATAAACGTTTTCTATTGTTGTGGTTAGTTAAACATCAGATCAAATTTAGTGATCCATTCATACAGACATCCAGGTAATTCCAAAGGGTTCACATACTTTTTCTTCCCCATGTGTGTCAATACGTAACATAGCTTGGTGTCCTTCTGTCAAGACAAATACTTGTTTACAGTAGGGATTCATATTAGGCTTACCAAGAGCATATCTAGGTTAGTGCTATGACCTCTAAAGTTCAATTTTAAAGCTTCAGGGATTGACATAAAGTTATGAAGTACAGTTAGCAAGTGCAGCCATATTGACCTTGAATTTCTTACTGTCACCAAAGCTTATGTGGTGTTGTTCCTGTTACATAAACACATTTAGTGTTGCCATGACAATCCCTAGAGCCTCCTGAGAATTGGTTGAGAAACCAAAACCACTAAATCCTCTTGAGTCACATATTGACCATACTGTCCCATGTCTACTGCACAACCCCAAGCTTGAGAATGATCTGCATTAGCTTGAGATATTTGACCGGTCAAACACACAGGGGGATTGATTTGGGCTCTGTGTCTGCATCAGTCGGATCCTCGAGGGAAACAGCAGGGGGGAATCGGATCGCTGCTAAAACGTATTGATGACATACTGCCGTCTGCCTCCCTCCCTCTGTCCTGGGACAAGACTTTTAAAATGGAACTGCTGGGTGGATGCCTGGTAACCTGAGTCAGCCTAGCCTCCCAAGGCACCCACAGCCACCTGGTGATCTGAGATGCACAACGCCACAAGCTAGACATGCTGTCCTTTGGAAGTACTCTAGAGCTATCAACGTGTATGTCTTCAATGTAGAATGTCCATGACTGAAAGGAAATCAGTACCTAAAGCCTGTACTGGCCAGTGGACTATCAATAAATCCATATTCTTAATTAGCTGCATTGAGAATGTAACATATTTAGATCATGCAGTCTCAAACTATGAATGCTATCATATGCCCCCAAAAACTGCTGTAAAATATTTGAGCAAACACTAACTATCAACTTTACGGTGGATCTGTAAATGACCTCACTCAGCTGACCTCAGAATCCAGCTGTCAGCAGTGGTCACCACGGTAACATGCATCCTTGCTCTATTTTGCAGATGCTGCATGAAGACGTAATTTCTTCAATTGATTAGCCACTCAACAATCACAGCAAAACCCACTGAATCCCAGTCTTTCTCCGAACACGGCACAATATCCGCATGCATCTGTGTGAGTGCCAACCGTTCTGTTTGACCTCTCTGTGTGTCGCATGTACTGCCAGCTGCTCTTACCTTGGGTAGCGGTGAGAACGAACTACAGCTGTAGTCCGAACTGCTGCTTGACGCCGTTGCTGCAGTGTTGCTCTGCTTCTCTCCAGCCCCCCGCCAGCAGAGAGGAAATGTTATCCAGTGCGTTTCCACGGCTTGCTTCCCCGCATGAGCCCCTCTTCCCTCGTTCTTTCTCGTGTCCTCAGCTTGCCTCTGTACAATCCAGGAACAGGTAGAATGACGGGGGGAGGAGGAGGAGGAGGGGGGCTGTGTGACTCACTCTCCCGGCGATGCTGATGGAGAGAGGGAGCGAGCTTGTCTGGGAGAAAGAGACAGGGTGGGCGGGGGTAGGGGGTGAGACGTGGTTGTGACAGAGGACAGGAGAGAAGGACAGGGTGGTGCTGCAGAGAGAGAGAGAGAGATGACCCGGGACACAGAGCGAGACGAGGCAGGGGGGATAGGACAGGACCTGGCATGCACATAAATGCCTCACTGCTAAATTTAACCCACCTCACTGACACCTCAAGCCCACACTCCACAGTACACACACACACTTGGCCAGATGGTCCTGTCAGGGATCTGACCCCTTCAGAGTCTGGGACAGTCCCTGCAGATAGAGAGAGGTAGAGAGAGAAAGGGAGGTAGAAAACGGAAGAGAGAGGTTTTAGGTGCCATGGAGAAGGTCCGTATTTACTGTTAATTAACCAGACTAAGTTGGCTTAGAACCACTTCTTATTTTCCAGAAACAACCTGGGTGCAATTAGGGTTAACTGTCCTGCAAATGGACAGAATGACAAAACTTTTATCTTGGTGGCTGGGGGATTGAGCCATGCACTTTATGGAAGCCAGTCAGACGCCCTCACCACTAGCACACCTTATCACTGCTTGTTTGGGATTGGCCAACTGTGGCTTCATGGGACTGGGACAGTGTGAGCCTATGGGCCTGTCCATTAGCAGAATGGTTATAAAGAAGCAGGGGGAGAGCCCTGCATAGTTGACACCATGAGGTCAGAAACATACTGAAGGCTCTGAGATCCACATCGTCTACAGCTTGCACAATAAATTAAGGTTAAATTCACTGTCTGATGATCTGTTCAAATGTAAGGACAGTGAGAACAACCTTTGGTTGACCATACAACCGGATGTGGTACATTCAAATGTTGGTTTAATGGTTTAATGAGTACACATTCAAATGTTCACACGTTCTCTATGAGATGGTTTTCTGGCAGGCAATACCACGGCAACCACACAGAAACAACACAGCGATACCTCACTGACATTTGTTACGACTCCTTGGATCCATGCCGGTGTCTGTTTTCAGTCAGCAAGCATTACAGTTGAGGGTGGGAAGCCTTTCCTCAACCTTTCTAGCAGTGTCAGATAC
The DNA here is from genome assembly GCA_016801145.1 of Umbra pygmaea. Classification (NCBI taxonomy): domain Eukaryota; kingdom Metazoa; phylum Chordata; class Actinopteri; order Esociformes; family Umbridae; genus Umbra; species Umbra pygmaea. Next base: position 7,331 of record JACXGM010031583.1, read on the forward strand.
TGCATTGATTAAGTCACCGCATTTGGACTGAACCAAACCCAGGGTTTGTTTGTGTCTGTGTTTTGTAAGCAAAAGTTTTCCTTTGCCATAAGGGCAGTTGTCCCCATTAGTCAGAAAATGGCCTTGACACATAAACCCATTAAACTCTGGGGCTTTTGTTGGCCCCACTATAGGGGAAAGAAAGAAACCCCCCATGGATTTAGCTCAGTGGAGGGTGTGAAAATTAATGGAGGACGATGGGCTCATATTAATATATGGACTGGAGTCAATGGAATAGGGATAAACACATTAAACCCAGGCTGTAAGACCCATAGAAATTAAATCTCTAAAGCCTTATTAAACTATTTTGCTTGGTCATTGGATTAGTACAAAAAAATGGCGACTGTCGTTAGTTGTCATGGTAACAATACGCAAATCGGTTTAATGCGGAAGTAGGCCTCTAGATCTTTGCAATGGAATGGTACACGTAAAAATGGCTGCCGCTCCGACCATGCTGCTACATTTATTTGCATTGGAATGGCATTTCTAATCATTCAATTTCTATGGTAAGACCATTCCATATACTCCAGTCATGAGCAACTTGGGAACAACTTGGGTTTGTCTGTTGTTATGTCAGTCTCTGGCAATTATGCATCATTTTTAAGATTGTTAGTTTAGCCAGTGATATAAACTTGTATTCATCATAGAAAAATATTGATTGGGCACACAATTACAATTTTAGTCTAATTTCAGATACTAGCTAATAAATGTATGAGAATAGTGCCACATCTGCAATAGTCTCCCTTAGGCAATCTGACATTAGTTCAGTTTTCCCCCTCTATGTGATGTTATTATGATTTCTTTCCTATCTGTTTTCCCGCTGCTCATGATATCACATGGTTTCATATCACATGGTTTCATTATCATCATCACTTAGTCAAACCAGCTGCATTCACACTGTCATTAGTTCTGTATTTAAGTTCTGAGTGTATTGTAGCTGTGAGGTATTGTTTTGAAGTCAGTCATTAGTTCTGTATTTAAGTGCTGAGTGTATTGTAGTTGTGAGGTATTGTTTTGAAGTCAGTCATTAGTTCTGTATTTGAGTTCTGAGTGTATTGTAGCTGTGAGTTATTGTTTTGAAGTCAGTCATTAGTTCTGTATTTAAGTTCTGAGTGTATTGTAGCTGTGAGGTATTGTTTTGAAGTCAGTCATTAGTTCTGTATTTGAGTTCTGAGTGTATTGTAGCTGTGAGGTATTGTTTTGAAGTCAGTCATTAGTTCTGTATTTAAGTTCTGAGTGTATTGTAGCTGTGAGGTATTGTTTTGAAGTCAGTCCGTGTGTGTGTCAGTGTTGAAAGTAGATTTGTACTATGTTTGCACCTCGTGGCATTTAGATTTTCACAATTGTTTTCGAATGAAACTTAATTAGATTTTCACTCTCAACCTTCTGTCTCACCGTTTCACACCGCATTTGATCTTCTTTCATCAAAATCAACAGAAATTAAGTCAAATTATCTTGTTTTCTTCATTGTGTGACTTTGTGGTATTTTGACATGACAATGAGTTGGCAGGAGAGCTCAACAGATGTAGGACTCAAGCTTGCCTCTGCTTTTAGTTCTTCCTAGTTGCTTGGGGACATTGTATGATGCTGCGCTCTATGACTGCACTGATGTATTTCACTGACAGCTAAGTAATGTCTGACATTTTGAGAGTTTATTTAAATTATGTACCCTAGCAATTTCACACTCTAGCAATTGACACAGTGAATTAAAAGTGTAAAGGTACATGTGTTAGTATTAGTCATTAACAAGAACTAGTAAACTAAAGAAATATGGCATATCACAACTCTATGAAGGGAGCTGGATATATTATTGAAACGTTGGCAACCTAAAATTGAATATGTCAGTCAACATGGAGAGGTGTGGACAAATCGTCAGACTATCAAATCAAGAATACAAACAAATTCCTTAATGCCTCCTTAGAAACTGAGATTGTCTAGAAATAGAGAAGGTTACTGGATGCACAGAGCAAAAGGAAAACACTGTCATTAATACTATAAAGAATGATAGAGGTCTTTAGTGGCCAAAAGTTTGTTTTCCAATAACATGACATTAGGAAGAATCAGATAATTATTTTTTGTGAAGAATTGAAAGTAAATGTTTTTTATAGCCGCAACACACTATGGAAATAAACAGACTATGTGGAGTCTAAAACAGTAATACCATACAACAATGAGCGATGCTGAACCAAACACACAGGACTAAATACTTGTACTATTGAATGAGTTAAAACAGCAGTGTCCTGTTGACTGTCACAGAAAGTAATTTATTGGTGAATGAAATGTCCCGTGGTGTCCAAGTGAAACAGAAAAGCAGACAGTTAACATGGAACAGGCTTAAAGGGGCTGGATTCCTGAGCCTGTCACATCCAGCATTTTTTTCTCCCCTCCCAATTCCCTCTAATACTGCCTTGTCGGCAGCTCTGCAACTCCTTGGACAGATCTGTTGGATGGCGAGGGGCGAGCACATGGTTCATCCAACCACATATCGCCCAGCCACCGATAGTCAAATCCCCTGATAACCTAAGCTCTCCTATCACCACAGCAGCACCCACTTCCAGCACATTTATATAATTAATTATCCCCAAACCCAACACCTCCTTTAGCTGTAATTCCTTCTAGTCCTCTTCTGCCAATGACTGGAATGAATTACAAAAAAACATACAAATATTCTGCCCCCGTGGGAAATAACCCCCAAACGCTGGCAGTGCAAGCAACACGCTCTACCAACTGAGCTACACAGGACACCCAGAATGCGGCCGCTTTCTCCATGGGCGTAACTTAACCCTGTCCACTAATCACAAGCATCACAAAATTAACCTCACTGACAGCCCTCAGCTTGGTCTCTGAATACGCAGGGCTAGAAATGTCCACCTGCCAGTCTTTCATCGCCATCCGGCCACAAAGGAGCCTTGCAAGGAAAGCTATTCCCATCACAACCATAAAGCTTGGAGCAGGGGGGCAGGTATTCATGTTGAGGCTACCCCCGATTTGAGCCATGATCCCACTGTGTATATACTCACTCCACCTGGAGAGGGCAAGTGCACTGGGGGCATCCTAGAATTAGAACCGAATACCAAGGACTGGTAATGTGAGAAGTGAGAGCTCTTCAGTCGTTCCATTGGTCAGTCTGCATCCTTATGATGAAAGCCAGCTATAGGTTATTTAACCCCCACAGGTCTAGACTTAAACACAGAGTTAAACACTATGGGGGCATGATGCCTGTATGTAAACAACCTGTCCTGCACCATCTCCTTTGATAAAGTGGTAAGTTCTTTGATTTCTCCCCATAAGGTAGAACCCTCTACCCAGGGTTTTTTGTAATATTTTTCATTATTATTTTTTATGACAGGACAGGACATGAGGATGCAGAAGCCATGGAGGCAAGTAGGGGGAGACAGAGAGGAAGGGAACAGATAGTCGGCCAAGCTGGGGCTCTAACCCCTGTCATCAGGAGGCATGTGTCAGACCCTTTTTTTCACCCAAAAATGTTTAGAAAAAAAATAGCTGTTTGGAAGCTAAAACTTTTAACTAGATCTATTTGCTTTACAAAGAGCTATTGTCTCCAATTGTCTCTTCCTAACAGTTTTTGGTAGATCTCTATGCCTGAAAATAATAATTAAGTAACCCATATTCTAAGAGTGGAGGAAAGTCTGAGGACATGGCTGCATGACCACGTCCACTCTCCAGCTCTCCTATGTTCTTGTCTTTCACGTAGATGTTCTGCACCAAGCTGTGACCTCGACCTCCTCCAGAGTGCTTTTCATTGTATCTTTCAGACATGACGCTGCCAAGTTGCTACAAGTGTTACATTTGACTCAATCGGTACATTTACAGTACAAACGCTGGCATGTGTACACACACACACACACACACACACTCTCTCTCACTCTCTCACTCTCTCACACTCTCTCACACTCTCTCACACTCTCTTCTCAGAAAGGCCATTCAAAACTATCTTCTAATTTTTGAAGCATGAACCCACAATACCATCTATTTGGTAGGGCCATTGCAAGTAATTCTTTATATTGTATATAACCTTTTTAAGCCCTCTGCGTAGATGTGTCGAGCCTTGTTAAAATAATTTCTCTGCATAGGATGATGTGATGTTATCCGATGCACATGACAAATAAACAAGTTTGACTTTGAATTTGACTAATTCTGGTCCCCGTGAAAAACTATATGTCTGGGCCCCACTCCCAAAAACTCTTCCGTAAACCCTACAGATTGTGCGGGTTGTGCGGGAAAATCCCAGTACTTTCTGGAATACTCAAACCAGCACATCTGACACCAACAACCATACTTTAATGTCCAACACAGTGTGGGCTTGCATACATGAACTGAGACCTGGACTCATTTATATGTATTGGTCATTTTATGTTTATATTTGTGTTTCCTTATTCAAATGCCTTGCATTGTAGTTTTCCATTAAGTGAGTGTAATGTCCCTTTGTGTTTTGTGACACTCCTCTCTAGTTTGGGTTGTTTATACGATAGGGTTTAGGTTAGGGTAGGCTAGTATCTTGTAGATCTGTTTGGTTAATAATTACGTACAGCCCTGTTCTATTAGTTAGTTTAGCTTTCTCCATATAAGCAGCCCAGACTAGAGAGCGGTGTCGGTCATTGTGATTCTGTGTATCGGAGGTATTCGCCTTATTAAACTTAAACTTTCTAAGGAGCTTAAGGGGTACACCTACCACTTTCGGGAATTCTCGCGTCACGATTTCTCTTAGCGGCAATGGCACCACACTGCTGTGTTCCCCATTGCACTTCATCACACAAGAAAAATTCAACAGAGCACAAACCTTTCACAGTTTTCCAAAGGACGAGGGACTTCACCGAGAGTGGATAAAAAATATCAGAAGGGATCCTGGTCATAATTTTAAGGTAAGTGTTCAGATAGCTGGTGCTTTGAGTCAGTCTCCATAACTAGCTTGTATCGCTAACCAGGCAAACTAGAACTAGCAAGTTAAAGTTTTAGTAGATAGATTAAGGCAGAGTTCTAGGTTGTTGACATTTACCGCCTAGTCCAAAATTAGTAGTATGTTATTTAAATCTACCACCACAGATTCACTCGTATATAAGTATATTCTGAGTGAGCTTGTTTGTATTAGCTTGTAGTTACTAGCTAGTTAACCTAGGGAACATCAGTGTTTACATAAGTGTCCCTAGCTAGGAAGAGGATGCTCGAGTCTGATCAATAAAGAGTCACGTTGAGTCTGATCAATAAAATTATTCTTGTAAAAATATTTAAACGATTACATTTTCTTTATTGGTGCAGATAAAAACACACACAAGTGTGCTCTGAGCATTTCCTCCCAGACTGCCTTCTAAAACCCAAGACTGGCATCACCAAGCTGAAAGAAGGTGCTGAACCAACTGTGATTGCTTGGAGTTTGTTCAGACCAGAGAGGAGGATTGTCATTAGAACTGCAAGGTCCATCCATCCATCTTCATCCGTTTATCCGGGATCGGGTCGCGCGGGCAGCAGCTCCAGCAGGGGACCCCAAACGTCCCTTTCCCGAGCAACATTAACCAGCTCTGACTGGGGGATCCCGAGGCATTCCCAGGCCAGGTTGGAGATATAATCTCGCCACCTAGTCCTAGGTCTTCCCCGAGGCCTCCTCCCAGCTGGACGTGCCTGGAACACCTCCTTAGGGAGGCGCCCAGGGGGCATCCTTACCAGATGCCCAAACCACCTATACTGGCTCCTTTCAACGCAAAGGAGCAGCGGCTCTACTCTGAGATCCTCACGGATGACTGAGCTTCTCACCCTATCTCTAAGGGAGATGCCCGCCACCCTCCTGAGGAAACCCATTTTGGCCGCTTGTACCCTGGATCTCGTTCTTTCGGGCATGACCCAGCCTTCATGACCATAGGTGAGGGTAGCAACAAAACTGCCTGGTAGATTGAAAGCTTTGCCTTCTGGCTCAGCTCTCTTTTCGTCACAACGGTGCAATACAATGAGTGTAATACCGCCCCCGCTGTGCCGATTCTCTGACCAATCTCCCGTTCCATCTTTCCCTCACTTGCGAACAAGACCCCAAGGTATTTGAACTCCTTCACTTGGGGTAAGGACTCATTCCCTACCTGGAGTAGGCACTCCATCGGTTTCCTGCTGAGAACCATGGCCTCAGATTTAGAGGTGCTGATCCTCATCCCAGCCGCTTCACACTCGGCTGCGAACCGATCCAGTGAGTGCTGAAGGTCACAGGCCGA
>JACXGM010031585.1:0-12916 GCA_016801145.1 Umbra pygmaea
ACCCGTTGCCAAAAAAGTGCAGCGTTATCAGCCGTCTCTCACCGCGATGCCCGCACTGAAGTTTTCCTCTACCGGTTCTGTGGTAGCTACTTTTAATAAGAGGGTCAGAGTGTTTATTTTCATGTGTTTGCATCTGCCATCTAGTGGGCCGGAGAGGTAGCGCATATGCAAAACGAAAAGTCGGTAGTGTCTGGTAAACCATTGCCCCAATGTGAACACAGACTCGACGTAAGAAGTTGCTACCTCCCACAGAGGTGCTAAATGCTTTCGCGACAAAGTTGCAAAGGATCGCCAGCAGTTGCCGCAGTGAGCAGCCTCCTAACCGTAGGTAGACAACAAGCTACACCATTAGTACAAGTCTACTGCTTCCAAAATCACTCCACACATCTAGGGCCTCCCTGTAAACCTATACTACAACTAATAATTATTGAAAAGATAACTTAATATATTTATAATATATTTTTTTTGGAGAAAAAATCAATAGCTTCATTGTTATTTAGTCTATTGCTTCCAAAACCACTCCACATATCTAGGGCATCCCTATCAACATAATAAAAAGTTATTAAAGACATGTTACTTTTTTTTACTATCACATGCTCTCATTGTTTCTTTACACACGATACAATTGCATTTGGTTACAATTCACTAGCTTTATAATGAATTAACAATGATTATTGCAAGTTAAGTTGTTTTGATTGAGAGATCCTAGCGGCAAGAAACTAGGCTACATATTGTACTGTCTGATTAACATAGCCTACATTTTCAGATTTATTTGCACCGCTAAACGGTCACTCGATGTAAAGTGGAGGGAAATTTAAATAAACTATTGCTTGGTGATCAATATTCCAGAGTATGACAAATAACTGTTAATTCCAACCAGGTTCTACCCAGATAGCAAAAAATATCGGCACGGCTTCGTTTTGCCGCCGGCTGTAAGCTGTCGGCTGTAGGGGCGTCCCGCTCGCGGGGAGAAAGCGTTTGCCGCCGAATAAGTCACTACCATTTCTTGCGAGATGCCGCCGGCTAACCGCACCTCGCTCTATTCCTATGGATGACGTCACGCGACTTCAACGTGCCCGCATAGCATCCGGGGAAGGCAGCACTGCATTTGAGAAAATGTTGCGCGACAGAAAAGCAGAAAATTCCCAGCTTTATGCAAATGAATCCGTTGAACGCGACGCGACTATCCAATAGATGTAGAGCACAGAGGAGACGGGGGGAAGGCTCGCGGTGAATCAATGGAGAAACAGATAGTGGCTGTAGCCCACAGCTGTATTTGAGGAACACCCATCAACTTACAAATGGAGGGTAGCCTTGCTACAACACCCGACAGTCGTGTCGGACAAGTGGATCTGTACCGTGAGAGTTCCACTATATTTAGATGAGGAGAAACACAGAGTGAATGACGGACGTGGGGAGCGACCAGTGCTCGAAGTGGGGCGGTACGCACTTCTACATTTTACTCTTAAGCGTACCTGCACTTTTTCTTGCGTACCACCAGGTAGCCGGTACTCAATCACACTGACAGAGAAAGTGTCAGTGTCAGAGAGATTGGTAATGATCCAAACGTTACATACACTACACTACCCAGAGGGCACTACGTGACATCACATCTCTTGACGAATTGCGTAAAGGCAAGCAGTCGGCCCACCTTATCACAAGTTCGCTTTTCCACGGACGCTAGTTCGAAAAAGCTGTCTGATGTTGGTCTGATGCTTGCTGCTGTCGCCTGTAGTGATGTTATCCGTGAACCCGCTGCTTCGAGGCATGTATCAAAAACATGAAGCAATTTGGAATGAAGCTTTGTATCCAGGGTTGCCAGGTCAAACATAAAATTCTAGCCCAATGACTACTCAAAAACAGGCCAAAATGCCTTAAAACTAGCCCAATTTGTTTACTTTGCCACGGAGTAAAAAAATCCAATACTTTTTTCCACAATGTACATAAATGTGATTTTTTTTACCCTATTCTCTTTATTTCATATACTGTCATTGACTACTCTCCCTCTCTTTCATACACACCATGCAGTAGCTCCTCCCATACCTGGCACAGGCTGCACCATACAGCCTAGGTCACATTTATTTATTTAAAGGAAAATGCTGCAGATGTGGTTGTTTAAAAATAGCCCAAAAAACCACAACCCGCGACCAATATATTTTCTACCGCCAAATTGATTTAAATATAGCCCAATTTGGCTAGAAAACCGCGGACATGGCAACACTGTTTGTATCAGAGCTTGATTCGTTTTGTGATAATCAAGTGACCAGTGACGTCCGAAGCTTCATTTCACACGCACCCATGTGACTGCTTTGGAATTGAATTGAAAGCTTTAATGTTGCACGACACCGGGCGCGCCTTTGTGGGTTGTTGCAGTAGGAGAGTCAACAGACTCAGGAGAGTTAGTGATTAGAGAGATAAGTAGAATTTTCGTAGCTTAGAAAGTTCATAGCGTGTAGTGAGTGTACAGTAGAGAGTTCATTGCAAGTAAGTTGTGTAGTAGTGATGGGCAAATGAAGCTTTGGTGAAGCACTGAACCACTTAGAAGAATTGGTTTGAAAATGGGTTCATTACTCTAAGCTTCAGTAACAGCGAAATACATCTAGTTCATACACACACACACACACACACACACACACACACACACACACACACACACACACAGTCGGTGTGTTTATTGATTTTTGTAAAGCATTTGATACTATTGACCATACTTTATTGTTGAAAAAATGTGAACAATATGGTTTGCGAGGGGTCACAAAGCAGTGGTTAAAGAGTTATTTAAGTAATAGACTTCAGTTTGTACAAATAAAAAATTCTAAATCTGATTTATAAACAGTAACATGTGGCCTTCCTCAAAGCTCAGTTTTGGGACCAAAATTGTTTATTCTTTATTTAAATGACATCTTCAAAGTATCTACAATATTTATATTCATAATGTTCGCTGATGACACAAATATTACTTGCTCTGGAAAAAATATGGATGAATTATTGCAATTGGTAGAACAATAATTAATTGTGTTAAAGAAGTGGTTTGGTTATAATAAGTTATCTTTAAATGAAAATAAAACCAAATTTATGCTATTTTCTGGTAATAGGACTCATAGCAATGCCAAGTTACACTTAAATGGCATTGAAGTTTAAAGAATAAATGAACAAAATTTTTAGGTGTGATCTTAGATAATAAACTACGTTGGAAACCACATATTGAATACATTAGAAGTAAGGTAGCAAAATCATTAGGAATATTGTATAAAACAAAAGATCTAATAAATAAAATGGGTTTGAGAATTATATATTCCTCTTTAGTAATGCCTTATTTGTCATATTGTTCAGAAATATGGGGAAATGCAAATAAAACAAATATAGCTGTATTAATTAAGTTACAAAAAAGAGCTATTAGAATTATTAATAAAGTAGGATATCATGAACCAACTAATAAACAATTTATTCAAAGTAACACCTTAAAATTTACAGATATTGTACATACAAAAATATTGGAAATAATGTATAGAGCACTTAATAAAAGTCTTCCATTTGGTATTCAGAAATTATTTTAGTTAAGAGAGGGTGGTTATTACCTAAGAGGCATGTATATGTTTGAATATGGAAAAGAAAGAATTAATGTAAAATCTAGATGTGTATCAGTTATGGGTGTGAAATTATGGAATTAAATTAAAGATGATTTGAAATTATGTACTTCTGTTTAGCTTTTGAAAAAAATATAAAAAGAAAATTGTTAATGATTATTCAGATAGTATGTACATTTTGTAAATATATGTGCAGTATTGTATAATTATGTATATTGTTTTTCTTATTTGTTTTTTAAAATAATTTATAACGCTGATTCTTTATGTATGTGGTTAATTAGGGTAGGCAAGTATAAGCCTCGGCTTCAGCCTACTCCTTTTTTTTTAGGTTGTTTCTTTGTTGAACTTACCAGAAAAAAATCAATCAATCAATCAATCAATCAATTTGTGTATTGTGTTATTGGTTATTGGGGAGAGAGGGCTTGGGAAAATATAGCACAAGTTGTGTATGCTTGTGTAACTATGGCCAGGGCGTGGGTGGGATAGGGAACACTCAAAAATTTTATTAAGGAACATTATTTTTTCAACACTTTTTGGACTGAGCCTGTTTCTTTTTTTGCTCACAAACTATAGTTTGGCTACACTAATCATATAGGCTTATAATTATAATGTAGCATAATGTTTTTATAAAGACTTGAGAAAGCCATTACTATAGGCTGCTGATAGTTACAGTTCTATAACTCTTAGCCTAATATTCAATTATAATATTTAACAGCCAACGCATCTTATCAGGAGCGATCAGAATAAAGTTTTCCCACATGTCAGACCAGCCTCTCTTCCTAGATGCTTCCATAGTAATCAAAATAAATTGATAAGAACAAACTAATGTTTGTCACTATAGAGGCTACTATGACCCCAACACAATATTGTGCATTATGCTTTGAGCGGGCTAGAATTCAGATTCGAAATGATGCGGTGCCAGTCGCAATGGCAGCACAGGTTTGCGTGCTGGTGGCGCAGCGAACCACTCAGGTGATTCATTCAGTGAATGAAGCAGATGCTGCTTCGGACGTCATATGTCACGTGATTTTTCCGTACCAAAGCAACCTTCAGAGCCGTGGTTCAAATGGAATTGTAGTGATGGTTTGAACTCAATATAATCACAGAAATGTGTGTGCAATGTTCTTTCTTGATTTCCCTCTCAAATTGATGTATTTGAAAGGGAACAAACACAAGACATGTTCACAACCAAAATCCAAACTTTATTGTTTTTTTGTGAAGGCAATTACATTTTTATTTATGCAAGGTCCCAAATAGGCTTAGTTATTTATGTCATTATTTATTTATCCATGAATTCATACTCAAAATGTATTCATCTTCGACTCAAAGACATTCATGGCTAATATCTGTGAAAACAGTTTGTGCCACAATGCTATCCTTAACTTTCACCACCAGATGTCCTCATAGAGTTCTGAAGCTTTGAGTACTGAACCTTTTTTCGATACAATTGGATTGAAACGCTTCACTGGTTCAGAAAGCTTCAGTTCGCCATCACTAGTCGCCTGACCGTAACTGATTTTTCACTGTTGAAAAAGTTTCTCTAAAAAAAAGAAGTCTGTTTTTTGTAAGTTATGTTAGCCTGGCTTCAGAAAGGTACTAAAAGAACGAGCCAGACACGTCAACAGAGGTCCAAGTCCATCAGAAACATCTGATACGATTAATCAGCTTCAAACTAATGTTAATTAAAACTGTTCACAGCCTTCCGACGTTCGCAAATATTTCGCAAACTGTCCATGCTTGGAACCGTTGGAAAGACGAAGATCAGACGCAGAGAATGTGTGGTGGCTAATCTCTGTGGGTTAAAGACAGCCGGAGCTATAGCGCCTCAGATTTGGTCATGTCTTTTAGACTGTAGCCTTTTTTACTAAACACATTACAGACAGGATGTAAAAAATAGCTGGGATTTCAAAAACGTATAGAAATTTTGTAAGAAATGGGTGCAGCATTTTGATGTTGACTTGTTTGTATGGCCTCCAAACTTTGCACACTGGTCAAGGAGCCCCGGGGGCTTGACAATATGCATTAAAATGCCTTATTCATCATGGTTTACATGCTTTACCACATAAAAAAATATATATACATATGTTCTTTCGTTTTTTTGGGATAAATATTTAATAAAACAAAATTCAATAATGCAGGATGTTGGATTTCATTCATCCATGTTGTACCCATGGGTCTGCTGCGTCAAAAACCATAAAGCACTTTACTATAGGTCAAAGTATGACCTTTCTAGAGGCCAAAAGATCAACTTTGTGCCAGGCAGACCTAAAACTCCTTAGACCTTGAAGGTTGATGTGAGCGGAACTGCTAGCATTAATGAAAAGTCTGCAGCTACCAACCTTAACGTTACCTTAGTCAATGACACCAACGTCATCAATGTGAGTAACGAAACACATGCATGGCCTGACTGTTGGTCAAGGGACATACACACACACACAACTTGTTTAAATAAATGCATTTCTGTAGTTATAAATAAAAAATACATTGTTGTTGTACCAGCAATATCTCAAAGTTTTGTTTTTCACTGTAGTAATCTCAAATGTCATAACCATTTGCCAATGCAAGAGAGTACCGGCACCTTTTTTCCCCCACTTCAAGCACTGGGAGTGACAGATACAGGTATACCTGCAACACGAAGATCGGTGTCCATTATGCGGCGCGGACACAAATGCTACAGGTAACAATCCAAGAACCTTGGTCCTGAGCAGTGTTGGGGAACGTTACTTTAAAAAGTTACTTCTCCAAAATGTAACTATGTTACCTTCTGCGTTACTTTTTATTAAAAGTAATTACGTTACTGCGTTACTAATTATTGAAAGTAACTAATTAAACTTCTTTAAGTTACTTACTCAAAATAGCACCACACGTCCCTACAAGGGAAAAACGGCATTTGTGGTTAGACTGGTCGAGACGGCGCCTTCCAAGACGGCGCCTGCCTATATACGCGAACGGTACTGTCTTTATAAATATATACACTTACAAAGTTCTCTGTTCACTTACAAAGTTCTCAATGCTTCGGTTTGCATGTAGGGACCATCATTATGCTACAGTGAAAGTGTTGTGCTATTTTGAGATGTGTTAATGGTATAAAATAGTGATTTCTTTTTACACTGCCGTGAAGTTAGCGTTATATTAAATATTGGGAATTTGAACATCAATACTTCCGCAACAAAACATGCTAAAAAGAAAAAAATTATATTCTATGAATCTGCTCACGTTTGCAAACAAGCAACACTCATTTCCAATATCGTTATCATAATTATGTTTAGCTATGACCCCATACAATCGTTTTCAAAACAATCTTCTCATATATGTTAAGGGACATCGCCTACACCATCAACAAAGATCAATTAGTTTTTTATATTTTTTGATTTGCCTTTTTTTAAATCAGTTTTAATGCATAGATTATAGCAAAAATGGTCAAAAGCTCTGACCCCATACATACTTTTTCAGGTTGTATGGGGTCAGAGCTATTGACCATTATTGCTATATTTTAGGTATTAATACTGATTTGAAAAAAGCAAAATCAAAAACTCCCAAAACGAATTGATGTTGATGGTAGGAGATTTCTTTTAACACGTGAAAAGGTTGTCTTTAAAAAGGTTTGTGTGTGGTCAGAGCTATTGACCTGTATGGCTACAATTCAGGTTTATTCTGCACAGGAATTGTCTTAAAGGAATCGTTTTCTAAAGAGTGTGTTTTTATATATTTATATAATGCAGAACAGCAAAACTTGTGGGATACCAACAGCTACTCAGCATCTGATTCCTCTGTAAAAGGGAAGAAAAAGAGGAGGAATAAAATGAAGAAGCCAAGGAAGAGCAACAAAAAAGGGGGAATTTTTTTTACTAATTTATTATCATGTCTATATTATTTAAAATGAATAGTTCACAATCTGTTTGGAAGTAAGTTGCTTGTAAAATAAGGTTTTTGAATCATATTGGCCCACATATGTTGTACTTACTCTGTAACTACGTGAAACAAGGGGGTAACAAGTGCCACTTTAATTTACGGCCCACATATGTTGTACTTACTCTGTAACTACGTGAAACAAGGGGGTAACAAGTGTCACTTTAATTTACGGCCCACATATGTTGTACTTACTCTGTATATGTGAAACATGGGGGCAGGGCTCGACATTAAGGCTTGTCCGCTTGTCCGGGACAAGTAAAAAAAGTGGTCGGACAAGGAGCTCTTAGAATAACTTGTCCGAGTGGACAAGTAACATTAATTGTAATTTAACAAGTACATTGATTGATCTAAACAAATTAATTGAATATTGGTGACTTGTCCTTTTTTGGCCAAAAAATCAGTGTGTAGGCTATGATTCGTGTAGAATATGACCGCGATTTTATCTTATGTTCTCAAACGGGTTTTGCTGGCTGCACAGTGGTCACATGACACACAGCTCTGTTACACTGCAAGTGCCCATTCGCTGTTAATACTTCATCGACAAAAGTAGTCTAAAGCTGTGCACATATAAAGGTTGTGATTTATTGCATATACATAATATACCATGGTGTTACTGATATTTAATCGTTGGACAAAACAATCACCTCTTTTATTCAACTGCGCGACAACAATTGCCGAAATAGAATGAGCGCATGTCAGAAAGATAATTCAGAAGCATTGCGCAAGAGAATATTTCTTTAAAGCGATACTTTTAATACCATGTTCCAAAAGTTAATTTACATGCATGAATGTTGTTACGAGTCAGGGTTGGAAATTAGCACACGCCAAAAAAACGAGTTATTTCCCCAGTATTATAAACCACAGTAGCTATAAGTCAATGTAGAAAATATAAATGGCAAATCATGTATTACAGATGTGAGGGATTTAATGCGAATATGATACGATTAGGCTATATAATGTTATTTTTCGTGATCAAAAAAAGTAAAACCATTTCACGCGCAGAATGTTAAGTTGTCGTTGAGTCTGACTTCACGATTGGATGCTGATAGGCAGCTTTCTCGTTTGACCAGAGAATCTTAAACACGCACGCACACACAAATGTAAAGGTAGGATGTCGAAGTTCTCAATTGCAAACTTAATTGATTAACAACTGATTCTAACTCAGGTAGCCTGTCTTACTTCGCGATAATATGTTTTCTTATTATATATCATGTTGGTATCATGTTTGGTTTCATTGCTGAAGAAGAATCTGCTTGTAATTTTGACGAGAGCTAATTAAAACAGTGTTTTGATATATTCCCTGATGTTTTACAAACAGATAATTATAAAACGAATTTACAAATGTAAAAATAACTGCTAATTAAATAGATATTGTGGAATAGGTTACAACAGTAAAGTTTTAGACTACACCTCTCAAGTGTGAAATTACCTACTATTGGACATCTAAAAGTAGCCAGATAAAAAATAGTAGTAGGACATCCAATACACTGATTAGCAAAATTTGTCAATCATCTGAAAATCATTAGTCTCACAGACTTGTCTTCACAACATTTCTCTTTTGTAATTTTCCTAATAAGACTTATTAATGATGAATTTGATGTATTGAAGCAATATAGAAGAGGCAATTGCGTTTTCTTTTTTGAATTGTTAGAATTGGCTGGTAATGTTAGGGCATCCACCAGCCACAGTGGCTAAGTTAATTTCCCAGCCTGGTTACGATTTGAACTGAGACTGCTTGATATGGCAACCTTAAAGCGGTAGCTAAAACCTTTATTTCACATCTTGTGTCTCGGTCACAGAAGTAAAAACAGGTGTAGCAGTAAACCATGAAATTTCTAACTGGGAATACATCAATTATATGAGAGAATGTTGTCAAACATGTTGCCTAAATAATTTGAGTGACTGTAGTAGTACTTGTTGCCAGTGACCAAAATTTTTGTTTGAGGCCCTGTTGTAAATGTGATGGCACTTCACATTGAATTGAATTGCTGCTTTTAAGAGCAAATGAGTTCGGTATTTTTCTAGATGGCACTTGGCCAATGACCTTGGTGCCATTGCAAAAATCCCTCCCTGAAAGGGAAAAGTTCAAATATACTTTTTTAGCTTACATTCCCTGCTTTCAAAATGACACTGGGGAAAAATGTATAGGCCTATTGCTTGTTTCCCAGAAATACAGACTTTCATGTTAAAAGAAATATGTCAGCTTCGGACAAGTAGTTTTTGCTATTGGACAAGTAAAAAATGGATTTACTTGTCCGAAGGACAAGTGGCCAATAAAGTTAATAGCCGCTTTCCGACCGCAGGGATTTTTGCAGTTCCTAGAACATAACGTTCCTATAACTCTTTTTTTCTCGTGTTCCGATAGAAGAAATTGCGGGATTATTTAGTTCCCCGCACCGCCGTTCCTATAACCTTTTTAGCTCCTACTCCAGAGCAGGGTCTTTCCATATCCCCTTTTCCTAGGTCTACGTTGATTGGTCCAATTTATAAATTACGCCGGTCGCCTCGTTTGTCCGTTGTGTATAATGCTACATATTATGCTGGAGCCTTCGTCTTTTGTGTTTCTGTGTTAAGTAGCTACTGTACTCAATTTCTATGACTCCAGCCTGGTTTTTAAACGCCGCGGTTCGAACTCCGTTATTATCAACACAACATTCTTTTTATAAAATTGTATTTATGTCGTTTTCAGCCTCGTAATCTGAAAAAACAAACAGCAAGCCGCGGAAGGAACCAATCACTACTTGGGCGGAAAACAACCAGATCATCCGCATACATAAAATGATTTACACACTTATCTCCAATCATACACCCAGCGTTACAAACATTAAACTGTGAAATGTTGTATGTAGCGCTACACTAAAGTCTACTAGTGACGACGCTATAAAAGCCTGTTGCTGTGCTTGCGTCACTCCTTTATCCCTCCTACAAGTTCCTATGGCCACTTGACCAGTGCGAATGCAAATAGCAAAATCGGTTTTGGGGGAGAGTAGTTAGTAGAACAGTTTAGAAGTGGACTGTTCCTATAACTACGTTCCTGTAACTACTTGGTCGGAAGGCGGCTAATGTCAAGCCCTGATGGGGGTAAAAAGTGTCACTTTAATTTATGGCCCACATATCTTGTACTTACTCTGTACCTACATGAAACAAGGGGGTAACAATTGCCACTTTAATTTTTGGCCCGCAAATGTTGTCCTTACTCTGTATATGTGAAACAAGGGGGTAACAAGTGTCACTTTAATTTATGGCCCACATATGTTGAACTTACTCTGTACCTACATGAAACAAGGGGGTAGCAATTGCCACTTTAATCTACAGCCCGCATACGTTGTACTTACTCTGTAACTACGTGAAACAATGGTATATTTACGCAGTAACTACAGAAAATAGTTCTAATTTTGCTTGCCTTGTTTTCACTATAGTTGCCTTGCCTATTTTTAATTTTGCTTGATTACCCAAAAAATCCTTTACTCTTTTTCTTTCTTAAGGTTAGTAGCCTATATTGAAAATTCTAAATAAAACCTTAGCAAAAACATCATTAACTCATTCCCTTGAATTTCTTGAGTTGTTGTTCAGTAATCTCCATAATGCATCATGAAATTATATAATATGTACCCCATGGTTAAAAGGATATACTTAAACCTATAAATATATTTTAATACCTATTATTCCAAAAAGGTATGTGGTTTATGATTATGATTTAATTAAGTATAACAAATTTACTATATGAATTGCTGAACACCCAGCGCACTTTACGACCATGTCAGAGGTCTCACCTAAATCTTCAGTTTGCAGAATCCACTTGGATGATGAGACAGCAGCAACGGTACAACGACGCCACTGCGATCACGAGAGGCGTGTGATCAAGCCAATTCAGTGTATGTGTGTGTTGCTTTCAAACATAAGATTGTTGTTTTGCATTAAGCCTAGGCCATATCACATAATATTTGAATAGTTAGCCCAAAGTTATGATTTAATTACTGTCGCCTTTAAAAATTATTAGTAATTTTCCATGTTTTTTAGCATAGTAGGTCATACATAACATTTCATATTAAAATAGTTAGCCCTTAGTTATAAAATACTTACTGCATATATTTGTATTTTTCCTGGTTGTTACCCCTTTATTCCCCAAATATTATAAATTGTTCCCTTATAATTACACTTACATACATTTATAGATACACTATAATTACTGAAAGGTACGCTGTAAATTCTGTGTACTTTCGCAGTACTTTCCGGGCTGTAATCTAAAGCGTTACCGCATTATCAGCGGAATCATTTTCACATCCTACTTCCTGTCTGTAATGTGTTTAGTAAAAAAGGCAAAAGTCTAAAAAACATGACCGACTTTGAGGTGCGATAGCTCCGGCTCATTCTTTTCGGCTGATCTTCATCTTTCCAACATTACCGAGCTAGTTGCTAGCCTATACGGTTTGCGAGATAACCGAGAGATTGTCGAGGGTAAAAACGCCTCGCGGGCCAGATCACAGGACCCGGTGGGGCGCATCTGGCCTGCGGGCCGTAGTTTGCCCACCTCTGGTCTAAAGGGAACCGTTTAGATCTGTTGGCTGGCAGAATTATAAGCATTCTAAATGTGTGTTTACTGGCACAAATACACACGTTCCGAATGCATGTCAATTGAATCCTTACGCACCTTATGTACCCTGTATGTTGAAAACTTCCATAAAGTGCGTTCTCATCGCCTGTTAATGCACATTGGACATTTTCTGTAATATTATGCACGTTTTCAACGCGTGTTTATTGGAATAACAGGGGAAAATATAACTTGAAAATAACATACCTCCACTCGTTGTAGACCCCATAGAATAAAAAACATTTCGGTCCAAAACATTTGAGTGAGACGATCGATGAAAAGCTTTCCATTATATTCCCAGTCGACAGGTGCTTGCACGTGACGCAAAGCTCACTGGACACATCTATTTATCCTCCCTGCTTTTTGATAGATTTGAAGTAATGTGAATATTTCCAGCTGTTAATATGTAGGCTATGAATTCTTCCATTTTGCTAACCTCCAATCTGCATAACTCTGGGCATTACAATTTTAAATGCAAGATCTCTCCTCTTTGATTGGCGAGGAGGCGCACTAATGAAATACGGATAATAAATTATTAAATTGAGTTCTAAAACAGAAAAGGTAAAAATATAACGTAAAATATAATGTAAATGAAACAATTTTTCTCGTTATAACTAGTAACTAATTCAGTAGCGTAGCCAGAAAAAAATATTTGGGTGTGCAGCTAAAAAACTTGGTGTGCCACATAAATTTTTCTCTACATAACAGAGGCCTATACTACGAAGCTATGTTCAACATGCCCTAGATTTCCTTTCATTACCTGGCTTCACTAAACCTAACAATTGCGATCTAGATACGAGATGTCACGACCGTGGTTATCAATTAA
>JACXGM010031586.1:0-12915 GCA_016801145.1 Umbra pygmaea
CTTGTGTTATGCTCCCTGTGAGGTATTGTTAGTGATCTACGTACTGAGCATTCTACATCATATTAAGTATTCCTGGTTCTGATCATTGTCTGCCCTTGTTATTTGCCTTTCGGATTTGCCCTTCTGTACCTTTATTCTGAGACCTACCTGTGTATCGACTACCTGCCTGCCCTTGACGCCGAGTGAGTTTTTGCCTGTGCACTTCCACCAGAGATACCCTGTGTACCGATTACCTGCCTGCCTTCTGACCATTCTTGCCTCTGGAATCTACACCTTTGATGTTCTCCTGTGTACCGACCTATTTCGTCTGACCATTGCCTTCTGTTTGAAGAATCATTAAAATACACTGTACTATCGATCCCTTGTCAGTCGTATCGTTACAAGTACCGTATTTTAGTGCATAAAGCGCGCACAAGCGATTAACGCGAAACCCTCATACATTGCGCAGATATCTTGTTTTGTGTAAAAAAATATCAGTATTGCATGCACCCTCACAAAGCGCACATCATTTTTGTAGAAAGGTGACACTTAATCTCCCCTGGCCCAGACCTGCATTGATAGGCTAAAATTGATGGGAAGATGGATCGAGCCAAATACAGGAACATTCTGGAAGAAAACCAGAGTCTGCAAAAGACCTGAGACTGGGATGGAGATTTGTCTTCTAACAAGACAATGATCCAAAACATAAAGCAAAATCTATGATGGAATGGTTCACAAATAAACATATCCAGGTGTTAGAATGGCCAAGTCAAAGTCCAGACCTGAATCCAATCAAAAATCTGTGGAAAGAACTGAAAACTGCTGTTCACAAACGCTCTCCATCACTGAGCTCAAGCTGTTTTGCAAGGAGGAATGGGCAAACATTTCAGTGTCTCGATGTGCAAAACTGATAGAGACATACCCAAAGAGACTTACAGCTGTAATCGCAGCAACAGGTGGTGCTACAAAGTATTAACTTATGGGCTGAATAATTTTGCACGCCCAATTTTTCCGTTTTTTATTTGTTAAAAAAGTTTGAAATATCCAATAAATTTCGTTCCACTTCATGATTGTGTCCCACTTGTTGTTGCTACTTCACAAAAATTACAGTTTTATAACTTTGTGTTTGAAGCCTAAAATGTGGCCAAAGGTTGAAATGTTCAAGGGGGCCGAATACTTTCGCAAGGCACTGTATACAAAAAAAAGGAAAGCAAACTTTCCTTCAGAATTGATAATTGATCATGCCCTATACAGTATATACTGTATTTTAGTCAATATAACGCGTGCGCTAAGGCTGCTACTTTTGCAAGGCACTGTAAATATATATATATACACACACACACACACACACACACACACACACACACAGGAATAAATATATACAAGTATATATTCCAAACCTGTGAGTATACAGTTTCCTTATACTTTTATTTTATTGTTTATAATCATTCTGACTGAATCTAGGCAGGTTTTAGATGCTGAAAAGCAACAGAAACTGTACTTAATTATTCAATTTTTTTTCACTCACAGGCCAAATCAAAACACATGCTAAATGCCAAGATTACAAGTTAAGAGGGACTTTTTTATTTCTAATTCTGATTACTGTATATCAACTCCCAGTTTCAGGGGTTGATGTAAAGCCAGCGATCTTCAATTGAAGTAAAGAGAGTGAAACTGTAAGGGTAGCAAAACATAAATATGAACTAGTAAACACAACAAAAAATGTTGCAAAATGTATTTAAAAATATACAGTCCTGCCGAATAAACAAATGTTTTACCTGGTGCTGTATGGTTATGTGCTGTGTGTGTGGGGTGTATCCATTGCTTATGAAATCCAAGACCAATACATTTATTGTAATAAATTACTGTTAGGTCAGCAAATATTTAATGTAAATATTTTGTGGGCAATAGTAAGCTTTAGAAGTAAACTATATTTTGATGATTATTTATATTGTTTGAAGGATTATATTATGGCCCATCCACATTTCTGCAGGCACACCCAGAAAACAAATGCCTGGCTATGCCTCTTTAGACAACACTGTATATTTCTTTGTTATTTTGAACAGTTGTAATTTTCTTCAAATATAATGCTCTGAATCACAATATTTTTTATATGAATTTGGGAGAAAAGTTGTCAGTGATTTACAGAATAAAAGAAAAATTATCATTTTTCCCAAACACACCTCTCAACAGTAAAATCAGATAAACTCTTTTGCATTAGTCTCTTTTGCATTAATTTTTCCAGAGCTGTTCATAAACTTGGTCTACATTAGTGTTCATGCCTTAACCTTGATAAAAGGTCACAAGTACTACAATTCTTATGGCCACCCCCAAATCATCTTAAAACTAAATCTATTATGGCATGTCATTCTCAAATGACATAACATTAAGAACATTTCTGAAATAGTATTTATAATAGTATTTATAGAAACCATGTCAGCTTCAGCTTTATTTAATTTCTAGTGTACATTTACAAAGTATGCACCTTTGTGAATAACCAACTAACCAGTCTCAGAATGTTCTATTACATGTATCTTCTCCAGGGAATCCAGCAAGAACAAAAGTTTGGATTATTTCTGGAAATTCCACTCAATTTATTTTGATATTTAGGATATCCTCTTGATTTAGAGATTAGATATTTACTCCTCTAGAATGTTATGCATGTTTGACTGGTTTATAAATTACTAGGTTATGCTTTAAACATAAAGGGTTTGTATTCTTGACAGAATCAACCAAAAGTGTCTTTGGGAGAACATAGTAGTTATTTAGTCACCGATTTAACCCTGTGTATAATACTTTCACCATTTTATTTACAAAATAGTCTGGCCAATATTTTTTGTAGTTGTCACCAACTTCAAAATGTGTTTGTTTGGATATGAGAAAAGATCTAATAGTATTTCAAAGTGTTTTTTGTGTTGTTCCAGAATTGGATGACAGGTGGTTTCCTTATCTCTAAAGTGAATTTGTTTTTCCAGTTTCACTATCTCTGCCCTACTTCTGCATTGCTGAAATGATGATGAGCCACTCAGATAAGCTTTAAGGGTTTTCCATAGTGAAGATAGGGAAGTGTGTTATCGTTAGCTTCAGTGTGAATGAAGTGTGAGTTCAGCTTTCAATTATTAACAGAATACCGGTTCAATGAGAAGAAGAAGAATAGACCTTCCAACACTCTCATTCGACCTAATGTCTCTAAGTTTTAAGGAAGAAAGTTTGGGGGCTGGGATACGAGATTGCAGTGTCATAGTACTTTAAATTACAGGAGTATTGGAGCAATTTGGCGGTGAGTAGGCTGTAAATATTATGGATATAAACTCTTAGAAAACAAGATCCAGTAAGGATTATTCATCTGTCCCCATAGGATAACCCTTTTATTGTTCCCAGATAAATATTTTAGGTTCTACTGAGAACCTATGTTCCATTCAAGAACCCTTTTTGTTACTTACAGAACCCTTTCCACTGAGGAACCTACAGATGTTGCTCATCTAAAGTGTCCATCAAGGGGAGGGACTGTACCGAGTTACAACGCAAGTAATTTACTTAAATTTTGGTGAGAGGAAAACAATACAATTAGTGGCCACCAGCTAGCTCCAGTGAGCACGTTTTCAAATTCATCCAAAGTGTTTGACTTGGTTAACCCACTGTAGGTACAACAGTGTATTTCTATATCATTACAACAACTAGATTCTGAAGTTAAATGTACCGCAATCATATATACTCCATTTACCTGATAACGATCTGAAGAGAAAACGCAAAAGTGGCGTTGTGTTATCACTTTTTATTCTGCGTTTACACTAGCGTTTTGGGGGGGGGGGAATCTGCGTGCATATGGTGACGCGAAGGTTTGTGAAATTCGATGTAGTACATGGCCGCGGGAACTAGGGGTGCTGAGGGTGCTGCAGCACCCCCCCGCTGACAGCACGTGAAAATGAAATGATATTAGCTACTTCAAATAAAGTTTTAGTTTTTCATACGGTTTATTCATAAAATTGTTCAAAATATAATTTTGTCTACAATAGAATATATATATTTAGAATATCAGATTTCTTTTCAAATCTGTCAGAATAAAAAAAATCTAATCTAAAAATGAATCAATGTCAGATAGCAGAAGGTCTGTTGATGACGGTCTAACTCCCCCCACCTCATCGAGCTGTTTAATTGGATCAGCCAATGAGCAGGATGTTGTTGACGACGCTAGCAGCAGGACTATCGTTAAGACTCTGTATGTGCCCCACCAAACATTGAGTTCCCCCCCAGGGTCCAACGTTAACTTTTTAATCACTGGCCCAGACTGAATTATTGCTGGCCCATATTAAGTAAAAATAAATACAAAGTTGTGTTTCTTTGCGGAAATGCAGGGTTAATTGTCTGTGTGTGTGACCAAAAAAGGACATCCATTGATGTATTTCCCCCTCTTCACAACATGGTAAGTGAGACACATGTACAGAGGTTAATTTTGTGCATCTCAAACTAAGTGTGGCTGAGTTCACACGTTTTGTGAAGTTCCTGAATAAGAACAAAATTACCAATAACGGGAGTTCATTAGTAACCAGTGATCTATGATATGAATAGAAATAATATGAAATGTTTAATTAACTAGTTAGTTATAAACACCCATTATCTGGTTATTTAGGTTTTATTTAGGAACTTCCCAAAATGGGTAACCCCAGACGCAATTAGTTGGTAAAGCACAACAAATACTGCAGCAGTCTACATGTGTCCTAGGATTTAGTAATATGAACAAAATATATTGTCAGGATAATTTGACATCTTTTTTCTTTGTGATTTTTCCCGATTTTCTTCCCTTTCCAATTCACTCTCTAATTCTGCCTTGTCGGTAGCTCCGCAACTCCTTGTACAGATCTGTGGGATGACGAGGGGTAAGCTGCACACATGGTTCACTCAACCACGTCGCCCCAGCCGCCGATAATTTTCGCACTGTTCACCCAAAACAGAGGACTTTAGTCGGATCATGAACGGGATGATTACGTTCACCGACTATACTTCTGCGATTGAATTTACAGGTGCTTTTAAATATGTAGAATATTTGTGTATCACAATAATTGAAACAATTTTTTCATGGAATTCAAAGGATTTAGAAGTAGTAAATATAATTACTGTATTTAAGATAATTTTATAATTTTTCCATAATCAACGACAACGATAGGGATGAATTCTAACAAAAAGCCTCTAATTGGCTGCTCCATTAAGGTTTGAAAAGACGCAGTCAAATCTGATTAGTTTTTTTGCCGTTGTTAAATTCATAAAAAGATTGGAAGGAAAGTAATAAAAACTGTTTACCGAAATCACCTAGCTATATTTGCTATATATCCACAGCATAATAACTGAATAACGGTGTCGGTGCTCAATACATTTATTTTCGACCCACATAAATGGTTCTTTCGATTAAATTATCACATTCTTTTTAGTCCTGCGCTAATGCATACAACCATTTAATTGGTTAAAACAGAAAAGCATTAAAATATTATTGGTCAAAAAGACGACACCGGTATTGCCAAACACAGAGGGAGAAGGAACCGCATATGACAAACATATATTTTATTTTGAGATGAGCTAAAATTAAAGCAGGGTAGGGACAAATATGACAAGCAAACCTTTTAATTTGAGACTTAAATGGCAAAATTGAGCACTAGCCCGACGTTAGTTCTTACTGGCCCCGGGCCATTGTGCCATTTTTACCCTTAGACGGGAATGCGACGGTGGAGCGTTTTTAAGATTTTCACTCTGGAGGGTGGTTTAACTTTTTTGTGTTTTTAAGCCACAAAAACGCTGTCACTGTCTAAATGAAAAGCACATCTGATAAAAATGTTTACGTTTTCAACCATGAGCATTTTTGTGTAAACCGTGCTTCAGAATGCGTCCCTGAATCCTTTGTGGAAAATTGTAACTATTTACACAGTATATTAAAGTACAGCTTAACTTTGCGGGACAAAAATGGGTAACAAACAAGGTTTTTAAGCCGTCATACAGTACACTGTACCTCTGAAAACCTCTGAAAGCCGCTCCCTCAAAAGTGTAGTGGGCTAGATCAGTTGCGGTTACTTTTACATTTTTCAGTGTAGGGAGCTGCAAGTTCTTGTCCCGCTCAAGGCCAACACCTTTTTTTCTCAGCTTGTTTATAGAGGATGCATTCAAATTGTTTTTTAATTAATTATGGTAACTAGTTAGTTATAAACTCCCATTACCTGGTCATTTAGGTTTTATTTACCAGGATACTTTAAATATGGAAGCCAGGGACCGATATGTGGACAAAATTGGCATTATTAAAGGTTTAGATCCCTATGAACTCCCCAACAAAGATTGGAGCACCAACGAAGACTTGCTGCCGCAGTTTTGCAGAAACGACATCTTTGCCTACCTTGTTTGTGGTGTGAGCGCCTACACTTCGGAACAGGTCCGAAGCTACAAATCATTGGAGTCTCATGTGCAGTTCACAAATGAATGAGTTAAGGAGCTGCAGATCATAAAGCCTGCAAACAGTGGGAACAGTAATCCGGACAAAGGTAAGCTGCGCTCCACCTAGCTGCTAGTTTAGTAACCGTTATTGCTAACAACCATTCACACATGTAATACTTTTAACTATGTGTTTCAAAAGTGTAGTTAGTAGCTGTCAACCCTCCCGTTTTTTCTGGGTTTCTCACGTATTTGAGCTCTTTTCCCGCTGTCTTACCGTTTTAGTATTTTCCTGTAAAATATCCCGTATTTGAATCTCTCATAACATTAATGTTAGCCCTTCCATCGGACCTGTCAGTCTCTGTACTGTTGTCCGGTTGCTACCCCTTGCCCTTCCAGCAAAACAGATGTTTTCAAAGCATAATTTTGCTTACTTAAAAGCCACCTTAGCATGATTTTGGCCATTTTAACAGTGTGGTTGTTGTGACATCATGATTTCACATCACCTGTAAGCAAAGTCACGTTAGATCTAGCTTCACACAACTCGCTTAGTTAATGCAGCAGTTTTGTAGTACAGATTTTTGATGTCAGCAGAGGGATAGCAACAGAATGAATAATGTTGAAATTTTCCCGTATTTTTGGTGAGTAACCCGGGAATTTTCCCTTATTTTCAATGTTTACTTAAGCTATATAAATTAATATGTCTCCTCAGGTCTTGCACTCTCAACGCGTCAATGAGAGTCCTCTGAAGCCATGGGTCATCATTGCCAATGATGGCCAGATTTTCTGTGCACACAAACCCCTGTAAGACCGTCTGCGTGACCCACACTTTGATCATGCTCCACTATCTGTCCTTTTCCAGCACTGTGAGACAGTGAAAGATATGCAGCTGTGACAAAGGAACAAGCCGACATCATCAGCACACACACAAAGCAGCAGCATAATAATTTGCTTGGTATGGAGTACGGGCAGGAAGAGTAACCGCCTCAGCTATGCATGCAGTTGTTGTTTGCAACATTAAGAAGCCGGCTGTGTCCACGGTGAGAAAAGTGTGCTACCCAACAGCACTGTTAACTACACAAGACACAAGATGTAGAATTGAGCATGTGGAGACTGCAAGGATTGCTTATCAGGCCAAACAAGCACCACATCACACTGACCTGAAAATTGAGCTCTCGGGATTCTGCATCAACCCTGGGGTTCCACAAGTAGGCCCTTCACCCGATGGATTACTTCACTGTATCTGCTGTGGGAAAGGCTGTCTCGAAATATAGTGTCCAGCAAAGCAGAAGAATACCACTGTCCAGGAGGCTTGTGGTGGTGACTTCTGTCTCCAACTTGTGGACAACACATTTCAAATTAAACGAGGCCACAGATACTACACACAGTTGCAGACACAGATCTTTGTGACTGAGTCCAAATACTGAGACTTTGTGGTGTAGACACAGAAAGATCTCGTTGTTGTCCGAGTCATGCCAGATGTCAGGTTCTGGGAGTCATGTCTACAGAAGGTTTCCCTCCCTGAGCTCATTTGCCGCCACTACACACAAGATACCTCCACATCGCAGCCCTTGAGAGTTATGGCTGTAAAATCTCGTAACACTGTAAAAGTCCCACAAGTAAGAGGTCAAAAGAGAGCGAGGAAGAGGACCACAGAAAATAAGGAGAATATGTGGTACGTGTGTCAAGGGCCTGAGGAATTGGATGACATGGTTGCGTGTGACAACAAGAACTGTGCGGCGCAGTGGTTCCACCTTTCCTGTGTTGGACTTGATGCAACCACTGCAGCAGGTGACTCCTGGTTTTGTGATGTATGTCTGTAGTCACACAGCTATCCAAAGACATATTTTTTATGTTATATACATATATATTGTATAGATCTTTATTTGTATCCATTATTGCATTGATATTGTTTACAAAATTTATAATTTGCAGTACCTCCATTTTCTATGTGTCCATTGTTGTTATTTTATAGATACCTATTTATTTATAGTATTGAAAGAAATGATAAGAAACATATATTTATTATTATTATTACATAAGAAATTGCAATACCTCCATTTGTATTTGTATCCGTTAATGTATTGTTATGGTTTACTATATTTATAATTTGCACTACCTCCATTTTCTGTGTCCATTGTTGTTATTTTATAGATACACATTTCTTATGATTTCTTTCAATACTTTAAATAAATATGTATTCATTATTGTAATATAAGAAATTGCACTTCATTTTCTTTATCCATTTTTATTTGTAACCTTTTTACCTGGAAGCATTCCAACTGCACTGCACTGTTCTGTGTTCTCGGGTTGCACTACTTGCAAATAAACACTGAAAAACATCTGATTGTGTGACACTTCTTGCTTTTGCACATCATACTGTTATTGCTTCTTGTTTATAAGACACATGCATTAAAGTATGTTTATTGTGAAGATTGTGGTTATGGATGCAACATACACTTTGTTATGTCTGTATTTAATGCACATTTATTTTAGCACAACACTAGGGCTCATGTTTGTCAGAGCACAATATACAGACACAATCTTATCAAGGCATGTCATGTCTTCATCCTTGCATGGCAACACCATGTGAATCAGTAATTTATCTGACAAAATTGTGTACTTGTTGCGGACGATTCCAATCACCCTTTCCACATGAATTTGGAGGTTGGCGATTTTTCTTGCGCTCTCCACATCTCTTGCATCCAGCTGACAGCGTCCTTTTGTGAAAGCAGGTATCTTTACCTCGGCACACATAAGTCCCACACTGTCCTGTATGTCAGCCAACACCAAATCCCCAGGTAACAGTTTGTCCAGAGTCCCACAGTTGTCAGTTATGTGCTTATCACTGACACGTCCCCCCCCCCACATCCCTTGGAAATAATGAAATTGAGCCCTGTGGTGTAATACCAATAAGATACTTCATAGTTGTGTTGTGTTTGTAGTGGGAATATGACAGAGCTTGAGCTTTAAGATTTGATGGTCTCTGTATTAATATTTAGAAACACTCCAGAATAAGGCTGAATCTATAGATCATCTTTTTTGGTACTGTCCATATGTAGCATGCTTTTGGTCACAGGTACAAGAATGGATGAATAAATGCAATATTTATCTTGAATTAACATTACAAATAGCAATACGTGGAGACTTAAAATGTAATAGTCAGACAATTAACAATATGATAATTATTTTAGCAAAAATATTTATCTTTAATTCCAAATCGGTGGAGTCATTGACAATAGAAAGATTTCATAAGTATGTGAAGCATCACAGTATTGTAGAAATACACATGGCAAATGGAAACCCGACATGGCTGTGGTTAAAAGATAGATGGAGAATATTGAAATTAAATAAAGAGTTGATCAATTAAAGAAATTATGATTGAGTGTAAAATGCATAAGCGAGAGCTAAATGTTAAAATGTGAAATGCAATTGGTCCCAAATACTGGTCAGGTAAAGGTTAGGATGGGGTAAAAAAAAAAAAAAAAAAAAAAAAAAAAAAAAAAAAAAAAAAAAAAAAAAAAAAAAAAAAAAAAAAAAAAAAAAAAAAAACAGTCCAGAATAATGGCAACATGCTTCCCAAAGGCCTCCACAAACTGATGTGGCATAGTTCAAAAATATTGCAAATGCGCAGACTACAAGTCACAAATACATTCTACAATTTGTAAATAGAGAACACGATGCACAAATAAAAGTAAGATCCACAAACAAATGTCTCATGATCTACAAATGTAAAACACAATCCACAAATATAAACCACTATTCACAAACAAATGTCTCATGATCTGCAAATATTAAACACAATTCACAAATATAAATCACTATCTATAAAAAAAAATTGTACTTTTTGTATTTGTGGATCATGTAATGTGTGTGGATTGGTTCCTATTTGTTTTCAACATTTTGACTCAAGTTTAGCAATGTTTTTTTCCGCTAAATATTTACAAATGGAAAAAATCTACAAACAAATACCTCATAATCTGTAAATAGGAAACATGGTCCACAAATATAATTGACAATCTGCAAACAAACACATTTTAAATTCACAAACAAATATGTTATGATCTGTAAATAAAAAATGTTATCCAAAAATATATCTTAAAATCTGCAAACAATTTCCATAACTTGAAGATATATTTGTGTGTGACATAATCAATACAAAGTGAAAAACTGAGTTTGTGGAATGTCCCTTATTTGTGGATTGCTAAATGAGTTTGTGGAATGGTTCCTGTTTGTTTACAGAATTTTGATGCAAATATTCCTCCTGATTCGTGTGAAACGATTTGTAAATGTTCAATCTCTTTGCTAACCTTCTTGAAATCATATCTGACTCTGTTCCAGCCAATCGGGGATTTGCCTTAGGATTTATGTCACTTCCTGTTTTGATACACGCCTAAGGTGTGATCTTGGCATAGTAACTACGCAGAAAGTTTCCACTACCTACAAAATGATAAGCGTTAAGTAAGATAGTAATTCGGGCAAATGGCTTGCTATCTAAGTAGCTATAATTACGTTTGACCCAGCTTCACCACAAAACTAATGGTTTTAGCAGTCGAAACAGCATTTTTTGTGTCGAAGTAACGTTTGAGACAGATACTTTTCCATCTCATGTCTGACTAAAATTACGCATTGTTGCCATGTTACTAGCTAGTTAACCAGCGATTGGTATGCTTTATTAGATCAAGTGTTTTCTAGCTAGCTACTCAGTGGATCAGAACCGTGTACGGTTCGTTCATTGGTTACCCCACCTTAAATAGGATGAAGGATAACCAATTCAGACCTCGTTTTCTGTTTTTTCAACCTTGGTGAAATTAACTGAAATCCTCACTTT
The DNA here is from genome assembly GCA_016801145.1 of Umbra pygmaea. Lineage (NCBI taxonomy): Eukaryota > Metazoa > Chordata > Actinopteri > Esociformes > Umbridae > Umbra > Umbra pygmaea. The sequence goes on from JACXGM010031586.1 coordinate 11,222, forward strand.
TTTCATTCTCTGTTTTTCACTTTTGGAATTTGAAAACGAGCACTGGAAATGGTTGGAGGGGAAAGTGGAGGAGCTGTCTTACAGGGTACTTTCATTTAGCTTTCATGTAGGCAACTTAACTGCTGTTAAAATGTCCCGAAGCAGTGAAGCTATTAGGGGAAGACCGTCCACGTTTGCAGAGCGTCATAACAGGCATGCAAGCTAAATACAGGTGAGTGCCGTTTCTGTTCGTTACTAAATAAAGTCCAATGGTTGTTGGAAAATTCTGCTAGGAAACTAAATAATGTTGACAACTACTGTAGTTACATTACTGTACAAAGCTACGTTAACTAGCAAGCTACGTCTAGTTAGTTAACTACTGTATAGACTAGCAGTGTGAATAACCAACATACAATTTTAACTAGCTATACTATTAGTACTAGTATACATGCTTGTCTTCTACTCAACAAGGATTTGTGTAATGGTGTCAAAGATAGGTAAGTATACAAGTTTACATTATGCTTTTTTGATGATAATTTCTGATAGTTACTTCAATTGAATATGGGTGTTTGCATTTTGTGTGGTTGAGGATGCAGTGTTCCACTGTTGTGTGTGTTCCTATGAATTTACCATATTGAAGCAAAGCTGAAAGTTTACTAGGCCCAAGCTTTCAAATGGAATGTATTAATTGCTAAATAAATGTTATGGTGTCTGCTCCGTATAGGCTGGCTAAGAGGACAAGGCTAACAAGGAAACAAAAAGATTGCAGAGCATCACCATCAGCATTCTAAATGACAGGTGTCACCAATACACTCAGCAATGTCTGGCATTCCTACTACAACCTAACACTGATGCCCTACCTCCCAGTACCAGGTGACCTGTGCAAAGCAGTAGTGGTAACCAGACTGAGTGTAGCTCTGCCTCAGGCCTGTACAATAAAGTGGTAACCAGGCTAAGTGTTGCTCAGCCTCATGCCTGTGTCTTTTCTGTATTTACTTTAAGGCCCATAATATATTGGCTTATGTTGGAAACAATCCAATGGCCTCTGATACAGGGGAGTGGGAAAAGTGTGTGTTGTCACTGTGCTTAACCTGGAGTTTCTAACCTTCGTGTGTCTTTGTTTCTCCGTGGCAGGAGATGACAGCTGGAACTCTTAGAAATTCCAGCAGAGCAGGACCCTGAGAACAGGAGTGGGTCTCAAACACATTTAGTGCTGGAGATCACCCTTAGCGTGGCAGACGAGGTAATGTGAAAGAGATGGGTAAAGCCAGAATGTTGTAGATATTATTCTAGTACTCTACTACAATGTAGCCAAATCTAGACTTGCCTTCACATTTTAGCCATTTACTAGATCCTGAGCAACCTATTGGAGCAATTAGGGTGAAGTGCCTTGCACAAGGGGACAAATACTATTTGATCTAGATGGAGCACATTTTCAGCTACATTATGGTTACTCTCCCAGCACTGTAAACACTAGGACAGGGGTATTAAAATCATATCCTACGAGGTCCGAAGTCTGCTAGTTTTCTGTTCATTAATTGCATTCACCTGGTGTTCCAGGTCTAAATAAATCACAAGTCAAAGTGTTGCAATGAAAGTATTAAGTGGAACTGTCTTTGAGGTCCAGATTTGGTGATGAGGGCACTAGAATGTTTGCTAAAACCCTGGCACCTAGACAGCTATAATGTCACACCTTTAAAGAAATAATTAAATGT
>JACXGM010031587.1:0-12916 GCA_016801145.1 Umbra pygmaea
TTTTTTTATATACTTGTGTAAGTAATCAACTGAGGAAGTTTCGTGGTGATATCTATTATTTAAAAATGTTACCCTATTCACCTGTAGTGTCTCGCCTTAAGAGGTTAAGTACTTACCATTTGTTACCGACTCTTTTTCCAAGACACTTTTGCTAAGATGGCGCCTGGCTGTATACTTGAAAGGAACTGTCTTTTAAACCAGTGTTTTTCAAAGTATGGGTCGCGGGAGATTAAAATTGGGTCTGCAAATATGTTTTCATAATTATTTTGTTTTCTTTCATGATTAAAATGTTACAGTTGACAGTACACCTCAACAGCCACATGGGGCAGTGTACTGAACTGAGCAGTTGTGTAGGTCAAGCGGGTCCTACAGTAGGCTTATGATTAACATGTTGTGGAGAACACGGACGAATCGCGGAATCCAGACTTTAAGGTGCAATTCAAAAAAATAAAAAATCATAATCCTAAAATTCCAATATATTCACATTAAGTTATAATTACCTCCGCATATTGCCTATTCTGAAAGTGATGTGAATTTGTAAGCCCAGTGTCCTTTGAATGCGGTGTGTGTGTGTCTCCCAGCACGCGCCTCTTTATTGCGAAGTGCTTGTAACATCACTACTTCTGCCCTTCTACATTCCGTAAAAAGAGACAACACTTTTTCTTGGGAATTTGTGCATAACATTAGGCTACTTCAGTGAAAAATGTAACAGCGAACTTCCACGGATGGAGTGAAATGTGCAAAGAAATATGAAATTGTATATGCAGTGTGCTTTGTCTACTGAACATAGCCAGCATGCGCCTTTAACATATCGTTCCCATCTAACGCACTTCATAGTCATAAAAATATCTAGTCCATTCTAAATTGTCCAAAAACACAACGTTTGTTTTTCTCCGTTCCACTCACTAATCCAAATGCTTATGAAAATGATTAGGCTACTATTTAAAAGGGAAACAATGACAAAAATCAATAATTTATCTATGTATATAAATCGCTTGAATTACCGTAGTCTCGCTCATTGAATTGGCCAAAAATAAAACAGATTTTATAGGGCCAAAACTCCCTTTATGGGATGATCACGAAAAGATCAAACAGGCACATGACTCATTTAAAGCTGCACATGACTTACTTACATAATCCCATATTCTGGTAACCAGGGAAATAATACAACACCATTTCAGTTTTTCCATATACGTTATTTCTCTATTCTTTAGCAATACTACCATAAACTTAATGATTTATTCAAAGATAGTTATTTAAAGAGAGTACTACAGTACAGTGTTTTAACTATAAAGCTGTCACCGATTCATTTCGGCTACTGTATCATTTACTTCCACCAAGACAGCTAATGTGTCACGTCTTTAAAACTGACATTTTGAATGATAACTACGAATCATGTAGATCAATCACCTGGTTAACATTTCTAACATGTTTAGCAATGTTCTATAAACTTTCATGTTTTTGAAAGAACATACACGTGACTTTTTTCAGTGTAGGGAGTTGCAAGTTCTAGTCCCGCTCAGGGCCTTCTCCTTTTTTCTCAGCTTGTTTATAGAGGATGCATTCAAATTGTTTTTTAAACTTAATTATGATAACTAGTTAGTTATAAACTCTGATTACCTGGTCATTTAGGTTTTATATAATAACTATATAAGATTATTTTAATTCAGCAACAATTGCTTACAAATGTATACTGTAGGTAATTAAAGATATATTTGTATCTGTCACCCTTTTTGCGGACCAGATCAGACTGAGATTACAATGTGTTGATTACATGAAACTATTCACAAGCGAAAAAACTTGTTGTTCAACGTGTTACTGTAGCTCAAAAGCAAGTTTAGTAAAGTCTAGGGATGGGTCAATACCAATTTTTATGGAATGAGTACAAGTACAGAGTATTTCATTTTGGGTACTTGACGATAAGAGTACTGATACAAGTACTTTTAATGACTATGCCAAATGTCACATTTATCAAGCTAATCTGCTATTTCTTAGATGTTGATCAGCCAATTAAAATATACAAAAGTATATTGTATATCCAAAAAGGGATAATCACCTAATCATTTAATATTCTGTTAATGTATTTGATTGTTTTATTGTAATCTGTACACAATTATACCTGTACTATGACTGTAATCTATTGAACAAAATTTCTATATGCTACTTTTCCTTTAAATTATATTTCTTCAATTCGTTAGTGTATCCACTATTTTGTTCACCCAGATGCACACCCGGAAGTGGCGTAACGGTTAAAGTGGCTTTGAGTAATCGCCTACGTCGTATGTTCAAGTCCCTGCAAAGACATATGTTATTTTATCTAAGTCTATTTAGAGGATGCATTCAAATTTTATACTAGCGTATCACTTTTGTGAATAATCATTTATATTTGCAAAGAATAATGTACCACATAGCTCAGCAGTGTGTAAGATGGCAGGGATATGCACAGAACAATGATCATTCGTTACGTGAGAACTAACAAACTATCGGTAGTATGCTTTTACTGAAGACAGAAAGCACAACTGTAGAATCAATTTTCGTCTTGAAATACAATTGTTATAAACCTTAGAGACAAAACCTTCTTTATATGCCAGTAGTTTATGAAAGCAGTAACGAAGAGTGTATGATTAATAGATGTACCCATTACTACTTTTAGATGAACAAAATGAAGAACAGCGATCTCTAGTAAAATAAAAGCAGAAATGAACAGTGTATGATTAATAGTTTAATGACTAAAGCACTACAAACAATACATTTAACTTCAGAACATATTTGTTTTAATGATAAAATAATCTGTAGTGTACTACGTGTTTAAGGGAAATTATTTGGATGAATGTGCAACCTGGAGCCACCTGGCGGCCCTTTGTTGTACTATTTTCTTTTCAAAACTGCCACTGAAATTTAATTCACTCAGCCCAAGTGCAGCTTGTTATAACACGGTACAGCTCCACCCCTTCTTCGCCACTTTATCCTGTGACATGTGTACCTTCACATAGGCTGAATGGCTGCATGAAAACCCCAGACCACAAACTAGTTAGCCAGTTAGCCACTCTCCCATTACTAATAACTCGTCTTTCGGTCCTTATTTCCAAACAATTGCACCATAAAGTATACATCCACCCTGAGTTTAAATAGAACAGAGTTAGCAGTATTCTGTGAGGCATTGTACTCATTTTACGTTCTTTCCTCCAACTATTTACACAATTGCAAGATGCTGCATTGGAGCTAATAAAAGCTAACCCCATCCAGGTAGATAATGGTAATCAGCTCCTTACCTGTGATAATTTTGTCCTCAATCTGGGCCAGTTTTCTTTTCATACATATTTTGGTCCATTTGAGCATTGAAACTCGAATCATCTAACAAAAAGGTGTAATCGTCATCTTGGCAGGACATTTCCTTTACCCAGTTTTTACAACAAAACAATTGCTTTCTCTGTTGCCACTGAGAGCTTGACCCCAGTGGACAGTAGCAAAACAGCAGCTATATTGATTTATCAGCTATATTGATTCAATCAATAATACTTGATCAATGTTAAAATTGTCCAGCTCTTCAGGTATTTTCTTACTTGCACTCACCAAAAATCCAGCTCTAACTCGTCATATATGGCCTGGGGAAACCCTTCACATGGTGAAAATTTGACTTTCTGGGCTGAATACATCTTTGGAAACTACAAACTCTCCTGAATACCAATCTGTTTGAAAAACTCAGATATCTTTATCACAACTGAAGTTACATCTTTTTAAAGTTGACATAAAAGTGATAAGGGAGAACTGCATTTAAAGATTCCATTCTGTTTCATTCTAATTCTATTGTGATGCATGAGGTTCACCGAAACTCAGCTCGACTGTTTCAAACAGATTATCTATTAACTATTTTGTTAAACATTACCTGCAGATATTGGTTGCATTTAATTAAAACTACTTATTATTATGCAAAAAAAAATATTTAAATAAATTGAAGAAGTGTACAAAAAAAGTTAGTCATTTCGATTACCGACGGTAAACAAGAGAGGATAAAATACTTAATGAAAAGATATCTAGCTGATCCTGTAATAATCTAATTCACTCCAATTACAAATGTTTATAGTCTAAAACATTTTACTGATTGTTATGTTAGTACCCTAATTCAGCAAGTCTAGTACTGTTGTGAGCAATCGTACATGTTTTATCCTCTACATTGGAGATATGGAGAGCATTGCCAATGTGGAGTTGGCTGTCAAATTGAGTTATATTCCTAAATGACAATTTGTGTAGTAGCCTAATCTATTAATACAGCTAATTCAGCTGTTTGCAACAGTGACCATATTAATGACAATTAAACTGTCAACAAGCTGCTACTCTTATCTATTTGTTGCTGCTTGACTACATTTCAAGTTCAAACAGGACCGCAAAGAAGGTGAAAACGTTGAGGTGGGAGGGGGCTTGCTACTCTCAGAATCAGAGCCTCTCGCTTCAATTTAAAGGACAACTCTGGCGCAAAATGAACCTAGGGGTTAATAACACATTGGTACCGAGTCAACCGTTCTCTGGGATATGTTTTCATGCTAATCAAATGTGCCCAGTTTTAGTACAAACTGATAAATAATTTTTTTATAATGCTAGTTGTGAGGGCATGGATGAAGTAGAAATAATAACAAGGCTCCAAATAGCACCACACTCCCACTGTAGCATAATGAGGCTCCCTACATGCAAACCGAAGCATTGAAAACTTTGTAAGTGTACAGACAGTTTATTAAAAAGATAGTTTAAAAGACAGTGCCGTTTGTCTATACAGCCAGGTGCCTTCTTTGGAAAACAGACTTGCTACGTGAGCTGAATTTTGATTTGGAATTTCCCATGGCAAGAGGTTTTGTGGTCATTCATGCAGATCAATGAGCAAGACTTACAGCTGGCGATGCAAACTAAAATCAAAAACAATTTGCTCACAGTTCAGCTCACGCAGCACAGAGGATCTTCACATATCTTTTGGCCAGCCAGCTAGATAAATACCTGTAGAGAGAACCATGACATGTGCAACCTTGTGGTATATTTCATACATTCTACCTTTATGGACAGTCATAAAACCATCCAATGACACAGTATTTGGTCCAGTGGCTATTGTTTTACATAAGTTGGTCTGTTGGATCTTCACCCTCAGGCTGTGTCTGTGTGGTACTGTGAGGAGGTTTGATGAATATGACCCCCCCCCCCATTTTCCTGTGTCTTAGCTGCTCTCAGGATGCCCTTTGTGCTGAATAGCTGTGAGAGATGCCAGCTGGCAGCCATCTCTTAAGATATGCATATTTGTCCTGTAAACCATTTTCTCATTCTACTACAGTTCCCTCGTTTTGCCTGCCCTCAACCTAGATGGGTTGTGGTGGTGCAATTCTATGGAAATCTGTGTTGGGTGTTAAGGATCTAAAATTCTAAAATAAAGTGGCTGGTGATAGACGTTGTCCCACCAGATGTATTTATGGATCGCGGCCGGTTGGAGGTGCTGGTCAGGACCTATGTCATGTGAGATTTCTTTATTTACATTTTGTAAAAAAGACAAATCAATGCAATCCACCGTTATAATAGCAAATCGCCATGGAACAAGCGCGCCTGTTCTTAAAGGGATTGTGAGATGACGCTCTGATTGGTTTATTGCACTCCCAAACCAAACCTATGACTAATGTAGCTACTTCAGACAATCCTAGATTTACGTCAGGCGCAAGTGTCATTTATCCCGCCGGCATTATAGCAACAGCACTGGGACCCGCCCAGAATGTCACTGGCATTTCGCGTTTGATACTTGCGTTTCAGATCTTTTAAATAGGGCCCCCTATGTCACGTCCAAACAGACAATGTGGTTAGCTGGACATGGTAATCCCCGCAGGAGAAAGAGTTCATTTCACCGAATAACACCATTAGGTTTGAGACTCTAGCAACACTAGCATAGCCATGCAATGATTGAACCATTATTTGCTTTGTACCGTTAAAGTTAATTGATTGTAAAGTATTACAGATGCAAATTACATAACCAGCAGTTTCATGACAACAAGACCGGGTTTATATGGTAATCTATTTCCATATAAACAGCCGGTGAAGTGATTCCATTTGACTACTTGATGTTTATTGACCAAGCCTAAAGGATAAATTGGAGTTGGGAGATATATGCTCAAGTAGGACAAAATAAAAAGTTACATAGAAAACCAAGTACAGTTGTAATGGTGCTGAGTCACAGCCCTTCTGCATCACAGAACACCACTCCACTCCACAAGTCCCAGAACACCACCAGACATGAACGCATCCCTCTATCTCGTTCGCAATCACCGGAATTCTAGACAGCTGTGTCTGTCCCTATAAGACCATGTCAGATTGCACAAGTCTTTGTGAGGTATTGTCTGTTTCGGCTGCATACTGAGCATTTTCAATCTATACGTATAGTTATTACTGGTTTGACCCTTTTTTGCCTGACGTTTCTACCAATTGGAATATCCCCTTTGTACCTCTGCCTGGTTGTCAAGTGTACCGTTATCCAGCCTGTCTAACTAACTCTGCCTGTCGATTTTGTACCTCCATCAGTGATTACCCGTGTTCCGATCTTCTGCCTGTCTTCTGACCAACCCTGCCTTCTTAGTTTGTGCCTCCACCAGTCTCGCTCTGTGTACCGACTATCTGCCTGTCTATTGACCATTGCCTTGCCTCTTGTTCTGGGTGTTGAATAATACGCTGTGTGTATTGGCACTACTGGCTCAGTGAGTCATTACAACAGTTAACACATTATTTGGAATTAAACATTACAGGGGTGAACAGTTCATCATAGTGAATATTCTGTATATTGTCAGCCTGGAACCACTTGTCTAGTTCAATGGAAGCAATGCGATCATGGACTGCGTGTCATGGGGTCTTGCCCAGATGGAGATCCAATTTCTCATACAGTATCCATGTCCTGTGCATACATTACACAATCCAAAATCATGTTCTATTATGTGTGTCAGATTAAAAAACATTTGTTACAAGTACAATGTTCTGGAATGGCCATCCCAGTCCCAAGACCTGAATATCATTGAAAACCTGTGGGGTGATTTAAAGCAGTCTGTCCATGCTCGGCAACCATCAAACCTAACCAAACTGGAGATGTTTTGCAAGGAGGAATGGTCCAAAATACATTCATCCAGAATCCAGACATTCATTACAGGCTATAGGAAGCATCTAAAGGCTGTTATTTCTGCTAAAAGAGGCTCAACTAAATATTGATGTGATATATCTGTTGGGGTGCCCAAGTCTATGCACCTGTCTAATTATTTTTTGATGCATATTGCACATTTTCTGTTAATCCAATGAACCACGTTTCACTACCAAAATATTACAGTGTCCTTTAGTTATTTGGTAGATCAAAATGAAATTGCTGATTAAAACACACAATTATTTATAAGTGAAAATCATGGAAATTGTCAGGGGTGCCTAAACTTTTGCCAACCGTACATCTCAGAATTTCTCCCAAATTACGTTCTCAGGAAACTATTTTGAAAACTTGAATTACGTTATATGCCAACATATTTAGTGTGTTTTTACATTTCAGCTGCACATTTTGCTATTAGGCTATATTCGTACTTCTATTACGTTGCCCCTGCACATTTTGTTGAGCGGATTCATGCGAGAACATTCCACACATTCCATACATTCCATAGCGTTCTAAATTATATTGCAACATTCACAGTTCAAATTAGGCAAGAGAATACTAACTGTTAAGGTTAGGCATGACGTTACTAACGGTTAAGGTCAAATATGACATTACTGTTGTTAAGGTTAGGATTAAGGTTAGGGTTAACATTACAAAAAATGTGTGTAAAAATGCAATGTAGTCTGTCTGGATTTGGACTTGCGAACACTGGCATGAAAGTTGCAGATTTGTACGCCCGTCCACCGTTCCCGGCCTCCACCCTAGCAAATCTAAGTTATTTACATGCCACGTCATGACCTTCATATTTTCATATTAAATGTTATTCGAGTGTTAAATTTAGTTCCCTGCGAACATAATTGACCCTCTCATACGTTCATTTCACATATTACACAATATATCCCTCAGAACGTATTTCATGTGATTTTGGGCTCACTTTTGCATACGACTATATATGTATAGGATTCCTCAGCATATATGTACATATGTGTCCTGATTATGTTCATGAAATATATTATTTGCGCTTCTCACAATGTCGTAATACATTGTATATTATATATTTTAAGATGTAATATTATATGTTAAGATAATGGAATGTATGAATATGCAGTACTTTAAGCATTTCTCATCAATAAATCATGGAATAAACCTTTAAAACATTATTTTCATGATAATCTCCTTGTTAGTGTGAGTTTATAGCTATTGTTGGCAATGGAACAAACAAAAAAAACACCAGTTTAGGCCATATTGCATTACAGTAACTTAATTACTGTGAAAGACAATAATATTCTTATACAAACAAGAGTCAAAATCTGTAAATTGTTCAATATATTTTAGCATAATTTTAATAAAATGCATTGTAAGCAAAGAAACAACTGGGTATGGGCAGTCATCTTCTTATAATAAGAATCCTTTATTCACAGTTTCATATAACTGCCATTGTTTCACAATCTACTGGAATGTTTTTCTAAATACACCAAGGTTCTGACTAGTCATTGTCAATCAGTATATAGCACCTTTTTCAGTTTCCGTATAATGATCCACTTTGTACCCCAAGTTTACAAAAGACACCTATTATGAAAACAACATGAATGCTATTTCTCTGCAAAAGTACTTAAAAAACGACTAGATAATAAAATAAAACCCATGATAGGATACAATACAAATGCAGATGTGTATGTTTAATGCATATTATCACCTATAATTCTGTCATATATATGCCAATGTATTTACATATATTTTAGACATTAAAACGTATTTAAAAACGTCCAAAATCGAATATGTAAATATATGTATGAAATAAATGGCCATGTAATACATATATTTGTATATGTTTAAAATGATATAGGCACATTAAAAAGAAAGGTTTTCACAATATATGTCAATATATAATACTTCCGTGTGGGTCTAAGCTATGGTATTTATGTAATTTGACCAACTGTTAGTATCTTGGTCACCCTTAACGTTCAGTCTTTGTATACTTACATCTCTCATGATGCAAGCCCACGTGCGCTGTAGCTACCTTGATACTAGACCTGAGGATATTTTACCACCCTCCCATTTTATTAGGTCTTTAACAGACAAATCCCGTACATCAAATTACTTTCAGTATGCTGGTCACTTTTATCAACACGGACCTCTAGGGGTAGTGCAGGAGAAGAATTTGAAAGCTCCCACCAGGGGCTTTGCAAGCAGCCGAGGTGTCACGGTTTTGGTGATGTGATGTAAAGGAGAGAGACCAAAGGCAGGTAGATGGTAGTTGCTTGTATTTAATCATCTGGGAAACATACATATTAATCAGTTGCATGGTACCACTGAAGCGAGTGCACAAACAGAACAGACGCCATTCATTCCTATGGAGAGCAAGTGAAGTCAATTAGAAACACTTTTTCAGAGCGTACTGTGCAGCCTACGTGACGATGTAGATGTGAGGTGAGCAACCTATTATTGTATTAATATAAGTATTCTGAAGAATCAACAACAAGTGGGACACAATAATGAAGTGGAACAAAATTTATTGGATATTTCAAACTTTTTTAACAAAAGAACTGAAAAATTATTTAGCCCCCTTAAGTTAATACATTGTAGCGCCACCTTTTGCTGCGATTACAGCTGTAAGTCGCTTGGGGTATGTCTCTATCAGTTTTGCACTTTATGATTGTGTCCCACTTGTTGTTGATTCTTCACAAAAAATTACAGTTTCATATCTTTAAGTTTGAAGCCTGAATGTGTATCATTCATTAAAATAAGGTTTTACACAATCCAATTTTAATATATCCAGGAAACACGGGGAAAAAGTATAATACTGAATGAAACTGAATGAAATCTATTCGTTTACAGTTCTTCCTCTTGCAGAGTTTTAGCCGCACTACAGACTATACTTCTAATAATTGAAATCTGTTTTTTACATAATACATCAACAAAATAAAAAAATGTTTTACACAATGCCTTTAATTTTTTAATCTCTATTTAGCAAACACAAAGATAACTGTGTGAGGTGAAATTGTTTTGTTTTCACTGTAATATATCCAGGAAACAGGACAGACTTGAAAAGGAAAAGATCCGTCTTCAATCGAGCCTCGCTTTTTAAAACAGCTGTACATATTTTAGAGATATATTCACCTACACAGAAGAGTGTTTGAATGGAGATGAAACTTGCTTGAACCTGAAGAATTTTACGCTTCAAGTCTATTGCAAGCAGATAATTCAATAATTATAGAAAATTTTACATAGAACAATTCTAAAACCCACAATACACTGGCAGAAATGTTTGCTATTGTATTTGAATATAAAAATATTAGAAAAAATATATATATAATGGGTGTGCCATAGAACCATAATGCAGATCCCGAAACATATTTGCTCAGAATATGTTAGTTGAAAATCTTTTTTAAACATTCAAATTCTATAGAGCCTATAAAATTAAGAAAATACAACAGCATAAATATGATATACAGGATGCAGGGATGGCTTGGCTGGAGGCTGCGAAGGAGAGAGTGGTTTTTAATGAGGATGATTCGTATGCTAATGACGCTGATGGGCATCTGCAGTTGGCGGTTATACGTAGTTTGGAAGGCCTGGTGGTTCTAGTGTTAATGATCCAACTGAGCGACGAAGCGGGAAATTTAAGAGTAGTGCAACTATAAATGTATGTATCTTCTGTGGTTCAGATTGCAAAACAGTTAAACAGAAGAAACTACACAAATTCTTCAGAATCTGTGAAAGACCAATGGCCCAGAAACTACTAAATGTGGCCATGTTGTTCAAGGACCATGTGTTCTTTATACCCAAACAGTGGTAATGTGTGAGGGAGAATATGTTTTTAAGGCTGATATCCAGTATCATGACCCTTGTCGTAAAGACTATTTCAATAAGTATAATGCCAAAATTGAGGACATACATCAGGTGACACAGATGTCTTTGTGTTAGTCTCAAGAAAACACTTTGTTTGTGATCAGGAGCATTCATACATGTTTTCTGCGCAATCATTTGTGGGGAATAAAAGAAGGAGAAAAACGCTATAAATATTTAGGAGTGAATGGTTGGGGGAGACGTGGGCAACAAGGGTTGCATGTTCTGCAAGTAGGTATTTTGATAGAAATGGTTAATCATTAGTGTGGGTAGCCTATGTTATGCCAATTTCACATTCATAATTGAAAACTACAAGGCTACTGCTCTCTCATTGGCTCCAGCTCCTCACGGGTTTCACAAAATCCCTTACGACAAGCAAAAATATCAAACATGGCAGAAAAGTTTGGGATGTCTGGGACAACTCAAAGACTACCAAAGACACATTTCCGAACTGAGCGTTGGTGACTGGTGTGAGCAGTGATTTGGCTCCACTCAAAAAATTGTCTTGGACAGTTAAATTGGCCCTAAGATAGTTTACTTGGCTTTAAATGTTAAATACAGGAGCTGTCTCGTTGACATAATCAGCAACAGCATTTAGCCCCATTACTGTTTCGGCTATAATATTGCCAGTACTAAGAGTCCTATATGATTCTATAGTTTTTCTTAATTATCTATAAGCATCCTTCAGGATCTGTATTGGTTGTATGGGAAAAATGCCTCAGATGACGCAAAAATTGTCATTTTGCGTCATCTGAGGCTTTTCTGCTTAGAGGCTATGAACTACAGCCAGCAGGAGGAGCTACTTCTGCATGTTTTCAACCCGCCCATAGGGGGTGGGACCTTACTTCCAGAATTTCAAAAATTGTCAGCCATCTTGAAGACAAGCGAACAGGCTATTGCTCTGTGGAAGCTGGTAGGCTAACCACAATGGCTGAGGGTAGTTTTGAAGATGATATGGCAGAAGGGGGTTTTGAAGATCAGGTGTTTGAATCCAATGCTTGTGGCTGCCAGAAAGAGCCACATACATTTTTTATACAGCGAGGAACAGTTGCGGATGATTCAGGAACAAGAGCCCTTGCAGCTACTGCAGTAGAGGAGCAAGACCTGAATGATGCTAAGGAGCAAGAGCCTGGGCAGACACAAGCTGGGGCGGACTGGTGGTGTCGGTGCTCTCGCTGTGCGCATATGGACACAGAGTCCTATTGCTGTCATGCATTTTAGCAATGCCATTTTTTTACAGAGGCGGCGATGGGAGCCAGGGCAGTGTCATTAGCGACTTTCAGCTGACTGGTAATAGCTGCTTTCAGCTCAGACATCAAAACCACGCAAAGATTTTCCAGGTCAGCGGGCAGTTGGAGCAACCCTGGCGCGGAGAAGTGGCAGGACAGACCACAGGTATAGCAGGGGTAGTTTTAGTCCTGTTCCGTCAACTTCCGGCCACCATCAGTGATTGAAATAGTAAAAAAATTATTACAAATTAAAACTAGTGCTTTTAGAGTGGGAAAATATAGGTTTTGTATGAAATGTATTTGATAGTATCGGGAGCCTACTCCACTGCGTGCCTCTCGCCTACATGCTCAAACTCCATACATTCATTTTGTGACTAACTTTTTATTGAACAATTCGAACATTACATTAACAACAAAGTGCCATTGCCATGCCATTTAAGAATGTTAGTGAAAAATAATGATAATAATATTCATATACATATATACATACATATTCATAGATATACACACACACATACCGGTACATATAAATACATATACACACCTACACCAGCCGCGGTCGGTGGATCTTAATTGGGGAGGACGGGCTCGTATTACGCTCAGAACCGGAGTGAATGGAATGTGTGCAAATCAAAAAATCAATTGGTTTTGTTCGTTGCGCACCATTCCATTCACTCCGGTTCCGAGCGTAATA
>JACXGM010031589.1:0-12912 GCA_016801145.1 Umbra pygmaea
TTGCATAAATATGGGCGTGATATTTAAATTACGATGGAATTTCAACCGTCTGATTTATCAACACCCGTTCATTCGTACGCTGGAATTGGAGTGATACGAATTTTTTGTAAATCACACGTGAGTCTCGTCGTAAGATGATTTCTGCGCTCAGATCTACACTGGTTTCTACGCACGTTTGATAAATGAGGGCCATTGTCTCAACGTCTTCAGACAACGTCTGTTGTCATGGTCATACTTTCAAAATGAAAAGGAGTCATTTTATTAGACTCGTATTAGGATCAAGGATGAGGTTTCCATGTTGAATAAGCAGTGTAGTAAGAATTGGACTGCTTGGCGACACACGCATTGAGGAAGCATGTGATCGACAGTGTTGGGTAAAGCTACTTTTCAGTTACATTCCAGATACATTCCATTTACATGTTCAGTTCACAAGTTTTGGGAAGTCCCTAAGACAAAATGATCAGTTAAATGGAGTTGATATCTTAACAGTGACCTATAAAACAAATAGAAAGAGTAAATTAAATATCAATCATGGTCACCAGCAAGATATGAACTCCATTTACCTGATCATTTTGTTTTAATATGGGACTTCCTAAAACTTGTGAACTCAGCAAGTAACTGGAATGTATCTGTACAAGCTACTTTACCCAACACTGGTGATCGATCTTCGAACATCCTACACCTGCTGAGGAGTTGCTGATGAGATGAGGTAAAAGGAGAGTTGGTAGGGGAGAAACCAAGGAGTAAATACCCACCCATATAAAAATACAATAGTATTTGTTATAAAAAATAACAACAAATATGTGTGCATTTTAGTCTATTCTTTGGCTTAACTGTATCTAAAGAGATTGAAATATGAGGCAGGATCCATTATGTGAACATATATGTTACATAATCTATCAAATTGTTGCATGTAGTGTAATTGAATGCTGCTTCGTGGATCCATTGTCACTGAGAGGTACATGGGCCTGCCCGCCAGCCTGCTCTGTGCACCTCCAATCACCAAAGCACCTGCCCTGGTGTGACCACTCTGCATGCAAGCTCTGATTCCTCCATGGTGGTCAGATCTTTTAAACAAACCCTGTCCTCGTTATAGATTTGTTTGAGCAGATGAAGCTAATGAATGTGAATTAGCCGCACAAATAAAATAATTAAAGGAAAAACAGACAAAGCACTGAATCGGAAACATATTGTTTTATTTTAACAAGCATGCTTGTTTTTAATCAAACACCGGTACACAATATTTTAAATGAACATCGAATGCAGTCGAAGTTAGCTGGCAAGATATCCAGTGCAGTCAAAAAGCCATTGAAAGCCTCAACCATAAAAAAACAAATTTATGTTAATTTGCATCATTGTTGTCAACATTTCAAACACTACTGGGATAGGTTTCTTGTATAATTTATTGTTTTGCTACTATTATGTGTTTTGATGCTGAACTGATAAGGTGTTTTGTCCTGTGGGTAGTTAGCTGTGTTGGTACCATCAGATAGAGGTGATTTGTCTCTCTCTACCTGCTGCCAGTGTCCTCAGGCCCTTACTGGGTTCTCTATAGAGCCACATAATGGCCAGTTTGCACATTTGCCAAATCGGACACTAGTATTTTCTTGGCGTCGAGGCATTGCATTCAGTGGTACTTCTAATTTATCAGAGAGACAGGGAGGTGGGTGGGTGTGTATGTTCAGTAACGTGGTGGTTGCAGTCAGGATTGGAGGTGGGGTGTGGTGAACTGTTGGCAGTAGAGGGTGTTTAAGGGAACATCATTCCTAAGTCCCCTCATGAGTTAACTTGTACTGTACGCTATATCTCTCCCCCACTTCCCCCGCGTCTCCTCTCTTGTCCTCACTCTCTCCCCTCTCTTTCTCTCTCCTATCTATACCTCCCTCAACCCCCCTCCACACTCCCCCCTGCATTATTCCCTTGCTGCTGCTGGCCTCCAGAGACTCCAGGCTGATTTATAAGCACGGACCCAGCTCCTGTCCTCTGCCTGACTGCCTCCGCAATGGAGAAATTTCCTTTTTTTTATCAGCACTGGAATCCTGGAGAATGGGGGGTACATTACAGCATAACTCCCTAATTCAGCTTCTTGTCTTCTGTTTTCAGACTCCCTGTCTCCCTCTGCAAACCTCTCTATCGATCTCTTTTGAATTCCCTTATGATCTCAGTATAGAGACTGATTGGAAAAATGTATATTATGTTTGTTTTAACTTTGCTTGAACTTTAGGATAGTACATTATGTACAGTACACTAGTAAAAATCTCAGTTGTCTTTATTCAATGCACAGTGTGGAAGTTTGAGATCAAGATTGAAATGGTTTCAGTTAACATGATCCTCATTAGCTATTGTGTGTGCAGCAGGTACTACTAACAGAAAGGGAAAACAAATGTAAAGATTGCCAGATTTTGTAACTCGAAGAAATATTTTGGAAACAAGTTGTTATTCTATATCTAGTGATGCATTCCTGCTTGTTATATATGCAAATACATATATTATTCAACTCACAATAAAAATGATAGTTTAAAGATAACTAATCCTGACTGTGGTCACAAAATAACAAAAGAAAACAAACTACATCACATTCTTATTACCATACTTCACTCGTGTTGAGGACAGGCCGACAAAATGTCAATATTATTATTATTAATAAGAGTTAACACATGTTTAGTAATTTGTGAAGGGGTTAAAGGGGACCAATGACAAATTTCTATATTTTGTCTATGTTCCTAAATTGCTTTAAGTAATTACTTGAATGTCACTCTCATCAAACAGCTTTCTCCCCATAGAGAAATCTAATATATGGACATGTATGGCCATATATATATATATATAAAGTGACATATATTTTGAAAATATATGACCATATATATTAATTACAAGACAAAATGTGGAAATATATGCCACATATATAAAAACATTGTATATTTTGAAATATATGTCCATATATGTGATGATGTTTCCACCAAATATGCCGATATCAGACTTATATGTTTATATACATACAGAATATGACCATATTCAAATTCTGTATTGGATATATTTAAAATAGACTTTACCAAGTATTTCATTGATATACTCCCATGCCGTACAGTACCCTGACGTATCATCCCATATACTGTATTTAACATCAATTTCCCACACATAAGCATTCACTCTTGTTTAAAAATAGAATTGTAACTGACATAAGGCAAGAACATTTTTTATATTATTTATTTATATAATCTCATATATACATTGACAGATATTATACAGTACCTCACTTATACACACTGTAAACCATAGGTAAATGCAGATATGGATGTCAAATGTGGAAATGTATGTAACATATATAAAAAACGCTACGTCAATCTGTTGGTTTGTCCCTGATCTCCCTTGATGAGAGAGCTGCTTGATGAGAGTGACTGTCAAATTATTACTTAAAGTGATTTAGGAACATACAAATTATTGAAATGCATAATTTTTCCTTTTTAACTGTCAGTTGGTCTGAACTTTCCTGTATATGGTTGTAGTCCACTGTTATCAGGTAGGAGACAAGGATAAAAGATTGGTGGGAATAAACTAATTTAAACAGGTAATATTAGTTTATTTTGTTTTTTATTTTCTTAAAGAAAAATACAATAAGTCCAAAAACACAAGCCTTTTATCTTGCCCTGGAAAAGATACAGTTTAACGAAAACTAGTCCCGACTTCCTTCTTCGGTGGCCTCACTCTCAGTTGTAATGACAGGCTGTTGGGCTATCTTCAGATTGCTTGCATCATGTATTGTTTTCCTGACTCGTTGGCTAAACTAAACTTTGACTAACCTATAATAATCTACCAGAAAGAGCACCTAAGAGAGTAATGCATATGAAATGCAGTTTCTGGATTATGTCACAATTCATTGAACGAGCCAATGACATTTGGTAACGATAACTAGGTCCCTAGCTTTGGCTTTCAACTCTCTTTCAACTACACAAAACTGTCTGCATTTAATTGACCCTTGCATTGACAAGGCTTAAATGGATAAAACATTGATTAAACAATACATTATTATTTAATATTGACCTATTTTCTATAAGATAAACACTATCATCTATTATCAGATAGTAATGAAAATCAAATTTTGAAAGTGAATGGTTTGGTGAAATTTCTTAGGTAACTTTTACTCCAATCTGCATCTACATAGTACAAATCTACATAGTACAAATCTACATAGTACAAATCTACATAGTATTAATCTTTTGGCTCAACGGCATCACTTCAGTGCTAAAACACATAGTGTGGAATCATTAGGATGCAAAGTCATTTTTGATACTTTTAAGACAAGTGAAAAATCATTTAAAAATGTCGGAAACATCCAAAACCAACCGTCTGACATTTTACAAACGTCGATTGAAAATCTATTGGATTAGTAATTTAACATGTAACAGGAGAGATTAAGCCACAAGAAGGAGTTTTCCGATAATAATTTGATCAATAACACTGAAGGCTGCACACAATCTCAACTATAAAATCAATCTATAATCTTATTAACAATTTATTTTAGCTAGTCGTCAGTCACCTTTGTCCGGTCAGTACAACTTGTGTGCACTTTCCTATATGCATGCTGAACAAGGAGCAAACTGAATAGGCAGGTGTTAGAGGTGCTTTAGTAGTTTTAGTTAATGAAACTCCTTGTAATGTCAGTACAGGATGTGTGCGTGTGTGAAGAAAGATTTCACAGAGCTGTCATCAGTGGTGGACACCAAAGTGTTAATGTTCCTCTGACAGTACTGAGCGAAGAGCCTGAGTGTGTATTATCTGTTTCCCAATGAGTGCCTTCTGGCATATCATCAAATGCACGGGACCAGCAAATCTAGATTACCTTGATATTAGTCCTGTGATTGGTCTGTCCCCCTGAATGCTGACATTAAAAAATCATTGAGGGTGCCATAAATTCCCCAAGATCATAATCATTACAGGACCGATGGCACAATCCACCTCTGCTCAGGGTCAAAATTTTAGGGGCAGCCTACATTGTGACATAACAAGCGTTGAATCCTTTAATCGGGAACAGCAAATTCGCTGCACATTTTCACAGAAAAGTGAAAATAAATCATAACAGTGTGTTTGTGCGTTACGTGCAACTCTCGTCTAATGTTTCCTCAACATGGCGTCGGTGTCTGGCTCTGTTTCACAACATTCTCACCGCGAACCAGTGTTTTTACCCGCTGGGGTGACAAACACTGTATAGGACTCCATCGCCCCCCCCCCCGCCAACCTTATCTACTGTACGCTGCGCTGTGGCTTCACCGATACCTTTTGCCTAATTGCAAGCGGGATGAAATGATTCCAGTGTGGCTGACAGGTGAGACGCAGCTGGACCGTGACCAGGGAAAGATTTCTCCAGTGGGCAAGCAAAGCCCCATTCCCCTCTCCTCTAGAGGACCCTATACACACACAGGCTGACATATTATATAGGTTGACACCAACAGTACTCCAATGTATTAAGATAGACAGATAGACACCTCTGTACCATGCATGCACCTCGGTTAGAATCCAGCTCCTAGATACTGAAGCCGTGTCCAATGCTTCAACATTTAACTCTGGTATGACCAAGGCCCAGAGCCAATTAGTGGCCCATCTGGGGTTAAGCCACAGGGACAGGTTGCACAGAGACAGGAAGCAGAGGAGCAAGATCCAGTCCCTCCACCCTTTCTGCTCTCTGGGCACTTCTCGGTAGTAAAACGCTGGCACATATAGTATTGATTTTCATTTAGATAACTTAATGTTCACAGACAATCCGCGCCCCCCCAACACAGTCCAAACTTAGATCTACGAGCTTGCCTCAGAGTAATCTAGCGCCATTCCTCTTCTCTCGTTTTTTGGATTCATTTTTCCTAAACTTAACTGATTCGGAATGGGGAGATATAAATGAAAAGCTCGGGTTGCATCGATCAATCACATGCGGCACAAACATCCCCCGCTGGCCTTTCCCAACATCCTATTACCAGCGGGTAGTTGGCCAGTCAAACGGGGGATAAAAATTACACCAAAAAACATAATAAGTTAGGCTTGATTTGTCGCGCAAGGAACCTGACAGTTCAGCGAGACTTAATACCCAGGCCTGCGCTGAAAATCTGGCTTGTTATGGCTCCGGCATGTCTATAAAGATTGTTCATTTCATATAAAACAGCAACCCGTGCTGAGAGCTCTGTGAGGAAGAAGGATGTACAACAGGATAAATACATATTGAAATCTATTAGTATGGACCCGGGCTGGCTGTCTGAGTTGGAGGGACTGGCCAGAGAACTGGTTGTGTTATAGGGAGCAGAGGTGGTTGGGGGAGTCCCGGTGGGGTGCTGAGACGACGGCTATGATCTCTCTGCATCAGATAAGATGAGATAAGGCGCTGATGTGTGACCGTTGGCACCGTAGCGGGCCCTGCCCACCACCGACAAGGTAATGAGAGGAAAGGAGAGGGGACTCGTCTCGACATGCCACAGTGCCCTCGCAGCCGCGCTGTTAAGTGATGGAGGCTCTCCCGCGCCCACCCAGCCACCGCAATCGAAAATAAAATGC
Source organism: Umbra pygmaea (assembly GCA_016801145.1). NCBI lineage: Eukaryota > Metazoa > Chordata > Actinopteri > Esociformes > Umbridae > Umbra > Umbra pygmaea. The sequence continues at coordinate 6,538 of JACXGM010031589.1, forward strand.
TCCGCTAACTAATTACTGCACAGAGATTGTGTGTGTGTTTTTTGTGATTTATTGTCCATCTAGTCCATCCAGGGGTGAAAATCGGATACCCCTTTGGAGGGGGCAATTACATTAAATTTCCTCAAGAGAAATTCCGGAGGGGGACACCAACAATACAGCTGTAACACATAGCCTACATTGTATGTTCAATGTATATTAAGGAACGATAATTAATACTACTGGATTATTGGTAGTTAGTTAACTGAAGGGTTGTCCAACTTGTTCATACTGTTTAAATCATTATAATACTACTACTAATAATAGTTAAAGCAGTGTTCCTTATCTGTCCAGTATGTACTGTATGCAGGTATTTGTATTTACAACCAACAAAACCATTGCCTTAAACAAATCTTGGTCCAGTCGCCAAGAGTAAACCATGCACTGTTCAATTATGTCCCTATTTTACAAGTCTAAAGAAGACAGAACCTCTCATAATGCTGCCAAACGAAGACTCAACAAACTTACCTCAGACTCCCTGTCTCTGCCAGTCTATCCCTGGCTGTCTGTCCCCAGCTCTGCTGTCTGTGTTATATTTGTTTGCCTGCATTAAAAACACGCTATTAAGTGTCTATAATCAGCACAAGTGCTTTCAATGAGTGTTATTAATATTATTGAAATTACGTACTTATGTTTACAATTATATTTTAGGGGGGAAAATTTCTTTTTCACAGGATTGGGGGGTTGTGTTCCCTCCCCTGTTTTTCCTGTGATTTCTGCCTATGAGTCTGTCAAAACAGGCACAGAAGGGAGCATGCGCACCAAGGCAGGTCTGGATGAACATGCAGACACACGCACAAACACAGCTAGAAGGAGTGTTAAATCAATTCATCAGATTAGGCTGATTATTGTCACTCTCTAGCAATACACATACATTGACCCTCTATTGACCTTAGAGACTATTTGATTTAGTGTATACACACTCGATTTGGTAGGTCCCATGTTTACACAAATGGGGTCATTATGTATTTGCAATGGTTATTTTTTGGTTCTTTAAGTGTACAACATTATTTATTTTCCCCTTTCTGATTGTATTATTCAAAATATGTTTTACTGAATTCATAATTATCCTCTCAATGAGTTTACATTATGCAGCACACATATATCACTATATCATGCCAACACTAATGTTTAAAAGTGCATAATGATAACTTTGTTATGAATCATTCACAGACCTGGCATCTGAGACAGTACATACCTCAGTCTTGTGCATATGAGTTTGGTGTTGTAACACTGTTCAGTGGTGACACTGCTAAACCTACTGTATGTAAAATCCATTTTAAATAATAAAAATAAAATTAAATAGTTTTTAGCCCCCCTCATCAATTTAATCAATTGTTTTTTTTTCTGTAATTGTTTTGTGAACTGTGCAATCATGTATGACTATTCACTATACACATCAATTGGTGGGTCCTAGAACCTGGGGTGACTGCTGTTTGCGCTAACATTAATATAGCATTTATAGGTGATAGAACATGTTGTGGCCTACACTTGGTCAGTCAAGTGAGAAACAAAATGTTACCACCCATTGAGTACCGACGGACCACCAACGTCCATGGATGTCCATTTTTAGGACTGCCTGGCCAGCCTCAATTTGCCATGAAAAAGACTTTGGTGATTGGTGCATATTTGGTCTCTCCTGGACAACCTCGATTTGTTCTCAAAATAGATGTATGTGATTAGTTCAGATTTGGTCCAGCCTTGATCTGGCACAAAATATAAATGTCCATAATTAGTCAGTCTGGACTACAGTTGATCTGGCCCAAACTATAGATGTCCATGATTGGTCCATATTTAACATGTCCGGACCAACCTTGCTCCAGCCCAAAATATAAACGTCCATGTTTGGTCCATATTTAGTCGGTCCAGACCAGCCTTGATCCAGCCTAAATATACACACCAGCTCATAATATAGACATCCATGTTGGTCCATATTTGCTCCATATTTCCAAACCCTTGATCCGGCCCAAACTAAAGACATCCATCATTGGTCCAAGTTTTGTCTGTCAGGACCAGCCCAGATCTGGCCCAAACTATAGATGTCCATGATTGGTCCATAATGAGTCTGTCTGCTGCAGCAGCCCTGATCTGGCCCAAACAATATATGTCCATGATTGGTCCATAATGAGTCTGTCTGCTGCAGCAGCCCTGATCTGGCCCAAACTATAGATGTCCATGATTGTGTGTCCAAACCAACCCTGATCCGGCTCAAAATGTAGACTTCCATGTTTGGTCCAAATTTAGTCTGTCTGGACGAGCCCAGATCTGGCCCAAACTAAAGATGTCCATGAATGGTCCATATTTAGTGTGTCCACACCAGCCCTGATCTGGCATAAAATATAGACATCCATGTTTGGTCCATATTTAGACTATCCGGACCAGCCCTAATCCTGCCGAACTATAGAGTTTCATGGTTGGTCAGTATTTAGTTGGTCTGGACCAGCCTTAATCCAGACAAAATTTTAGACATTCATGTTTTGTCCATATTTGTCCTGTCTGGCGCAGCCCTGATCTGGCCAAAAATATAGACATTTTAATGTTTGGTGCATATTAATTTGTCCGGACCAGCCCTATAATTGCCCATATACTTCTCAATTTAAGATGTATTTTGCTGTCTTCTGATTCAAATTAGTATGCTAGCTAGCTAGCTATCTTAACAAGTCCAGATAGCTAGCTAGACAGTATTTTATTGTCAATGTGGTATTGAATGACAGAAAGTAGGTCAGCGTTCCAGCGTTTGCATTAGTAACATGCAAATAGCCATATCTAGCTAATTGTTTTGATGGTTGTCCTTAAGGTTATCAAGCAGTTGCTAATGTTTTGGTCTGACAGATTTGGGGACCTCAAGGTTCAGCCTTCTTCATTTAATGACAGGAGAGAACGTTGATAATCTAGACACAGCTGCCAAGTATGGCAAGAAAACTGATGGTACATTTGTATTGTGATACAATTATGTTGGTTTTAAACAATTAATTTGTAATTTGTTGTGTCTAATGTTTTTTGTGTATAGTGGTAAGGTTGGTGTCTGAAATATGTTGGTTAAAGCTGTTAGGCAATCAGGTATTGCAGGTTGTATGTAAAAAAAATAAAAAACAAGCCAGGGTTAAATCCTGGTCACAGTATTTCGGATTTTGCCCTTAGCCCCAGCACAGAGTAACAAGAGGGTCTGGCTGCAAACCTCCAGTGCCGTTGCAGGCTCCAGTGTCAGGCTGCCTCCAGTGTCAGGACCGTAAATAACAAACTTTTTGTGCGTCTCTTAAAGGAGTCCGGCATAAATATTGCAAATAAAAACAACGAAAAAGGAGTCCGGTGTATAGATTCATGTTTTTCGTGTTAGTGTTGATTAATTTTAAATTAATTAAGAATAAATCAACAACAAAGCGGCTTCTTCCAAACGTGTGAATACAGTTATATTATAAAGTATCTTGACATAAGAGATTGTCAGATAACCTGATCGTCAATCAAATGTTAACCACCGTTAGCGTAATGTATTTATTACAAACCATCCACATTAGGTATTAGGTATTATCATTCAGCAATTTATTTGGCAATTTGCAAACGTAACCCTTAGATTCAGGGTGTTCAGTCCATTAAGAGACGCACAAAAAGTTTGGTATTTCCGGTCCTGACACTGGAGACTGCAACGGAAGCAGCCTGACACTGGAGGTCTGCAGCCAGACCAATTTCGATCACCTTAACAACACAGGAAGAGCACAACACCTGACACACACTAGGAAGAGCAGCAGGTTACACTCATGCCTATTTGCAGACTATTTAAGTTAACAAATTTTTTTACAAGCAGCCCTATGTCCATTCTTTGAGTGCTTGTAGATGTTTGTATTAAAGATACATTTTCATGAATGGGAAGTGTACATAATATACTTGTAAAATATCTAGTATAAAAAATATGTAAGAAATAAATCAAAGAACACATTCAAATAACACAAGATTGCATTTAAACAGTCAATCAGTTGTTAAGATGAAACTAACATTTAAAAATACATAAAAATAAACTATGAGCACACAAAAACTGAAAATAAAAGCCTTTGTTATGGAAATGCACCAACTACATGGCACACTTCCACTTTAACGGGCACATTATTTTTTTCTCCATGGCATCAGTAATTAGTTGCAGTTAATTGTTCAAAAGAAAATGTATTTCCCAAAATAAACTGCCATGGTTCTTAATGTAAAATAAATGTGCAATAAATTCCATTGTGAAATAAAAATAATTTTCTGCTATATACATTGTCTGTCAGCCATTTAAATGTAATTGTACAAAGAGTATATTTAGAATTTGATTAAATATTGACAAAACATTTCAGGGGCATAAATAAAAGTAGTTAAAAAAAGTATGTTACACTATTTGAGGTTGTTGAAACAGTGGCATAAATTGTCTTTTTTAGGGTTATAAAAGACGTAGTAAAAACGTTCACTCTGACCTAAATCTGGATGTTGGCAAAATGTCCGTCAAAATCAACTATTCAACGTGTGTGAATGTCGTCTTTTTAGGGCCATTAAAGTTGTAGTAAAAACTTTCACTCTGTCTTAAATCTGGACGTTTTCACAATGTCTGACAAAGTTGTCTATTCCAGTGGTTCTCAAACTTTTTTCCATCCAAGGCCCCCCGTGTACAATAAAATGTTTCAGGAACTTGTTACATAACAGACAACAAAAAAGAATTACAGTGCCTTGCGAAAGTATTCTTGAACATTTCGACCTTTTGCCACATTTCAGGCTTCAAGCATAAAGATATGAAACTGTAATTTTTTGTGAAGAAGCAACAACAAGTGGGACACAATCATAAAGTGGAATGAAATTTATTGGATATTTCAAACTTTTTTAACAAATAAAAAACTGACAAATTGGGCAAGCTAAATTGACGATTTGAATCACAAAGTGATTCTTCTTAAAATTATGCAGTGTGTGTCTGAGTTATGTTTGATGATGTTGGTGGAGAGATGTTGGTGGTGCTCACTGCCCAGGCATTAGACAACATACATTTTTTGCATCCCTCACTTTGGAATTGTAGGCACTGCCGGGCCATAATAACACTGAGCTATTAGCCCATATGCCACTGGGTGAGAGAAGTATATCTATGTTTATAGACACAACAATTATCTATTGTTGTGTGAGGTTAAGTGTGTCCTTGTCAGTTTAGCTCTGAAAATACACATCTTGTTAATCTGCCGGTCACTTTAACTGGCGAAAATATGTCAGACTCGAGAAAGATTGGACTCCCACTAAAGGGAGTCAGAGTCAGAATTGATTCCAAAAATCCTTGAGTTGTTCACTCCTAGGGCCCTATCTTACACCCAGCGCAATTGACTTTTTACACAAACGCATGTATCATTCCTATCTTACACTCGACGCATGTGGGACTTTTCCCTCCACAGACGCGCGTCGGTAAATTAGGGAATGAATTTGCGTTCGTTGGGCGGTTCAGCGAAAAGAAGAGGCGTGTTCCGGCGCAAATGTTCCCTGGTGCTATCTCGCAGTACCCGAAAACAATTCCGCCACTGACCAGGAAAAAAAAAGTCAGTGGCATGTTATTCATATGCTATTTTAAGGGCGCATGCTTAATGTAATAATGTAGCGTGTGCACAACGCGGATACACTTTGCTCCTCTCATCTACACAAATGCAGCAGTTCTTTATTATTGCAATACATAATTAGAAGGAAAAATATTACCACACGAGGAAGTCATTGTGGCGTCCTAAAATGTGAAAAATAGGTATACATCTAGTGTACACATTTACTCAAATTATTCATAATGAATTATTTGCACTGATATACATCAACCTCAAGGGAACCCATTCAATCAACAAGTATACACACGTAATTTGCGATGCTCATACTAAAATCACCCATGCCTTTACTCAGTATTACTCAGGCTCAAGCCACGACTCATTTATGGCAACTTTACCACGAGGAATCCCCCCTCGGATGCGGCATGAAGGGGACAACAGCAATCCGTTAAAGACATGGTTAATGATGACACAATTTATGATGCCAGCCAGTGCGTAAAATGTTGTTTAATCAAAAACACACACAAACACGCAGTGTAGCCTAATTGAACGAACATTTGGCACACTAAAAATGCGCGTCAGGTGTTTGGATAGAACAGGTACACTACTCAAGCAGTGGCGTAGGCACGGGTGTGCCAGGGTGTGCTTGTGCCACCCAAAGAGGCAGCTGGCACACCCAGAAATTAGATGCATAATGCACTTTTTGTTATAGCCTTGGCAAAATATTTTTTTTAACCTAGTCTATTATGGTCTAATTAATTATAATATTTGTTCATTTTAAATAAATTCTTATTTTTTTCCGTTAAAAAAC
>JACXGM010031590.1:0-12915 GCA_016801145.1 Umbra pygmaea
CACTATGATACACAGTATCTAAAGGTTTTAACACAGAAGCAGAGACATGCATACGGATGACACTATGATACACAGTATCTAAAGGTTTTAACACAGAAGTAGAGGCATGCATACAGATGGCACTATGATACACAGTATCTAAAGGTTTTAACACAGAAGTAGAGGCATGCATACAGATGGCACTATGATACACAGTATCTAAAGGTTTTAACACAGAAGCAGAGGCATGCATACAGATGGTGTTAATGTGGATTTAACAATTCTTTTTTTATTATTTTGAGTCAAACAACACTTGTTTGTATAAAATAACTGTTAGTTTTTTTTAACCAACTCATCAACCTGTATTTTAAAGGAGAGCCTATTATCAATCCAGATGCCCAAATATTCATAAACATGAACACAGCCAATGTGGGCACCATCCAAAGTGAAAATACATATATCTCTACATATTTTCTATTATGAACTAAAGGTTTTCTATTATGCATTTGAAAAAAGCATACACTTGGTTTTGCTTGCATTAGGTACCAGTTTCAATTCAACAAAATCATTCTGTATGGATATAAATGCTGATTGAATCTCAGAAAGGGCCTGGTCGGCTGTAGGGGAAATAACATAAACAACAGTATCATCTGCATAGAGGTGAAGTTTATAGTTATTTATAGCTGAACCAAAACTAATAATATAAATGGTGAAAAGAACCGGACCTAGAATCGATCCCTGTGGAACACCTTTCACTATGTCAAGAATATACACTATGTTCTACTTGTCAAATAATTTTCTAACCATCTGCAGGCAGCCAGGTCTAGTGCAATTGATGACAGCCTCTAAAAGTAATGGGTGATCAACAGTGTCAAAAGCCTTTGATAAATCAACAAACAGAGCTACACAATCCTTCCTTTAATCCATACCAGTTATAATGTCATCTCGTACAAGAGTAGCAGCAGAGATTGTACTATGACCTGGTCTGAAGCCAGACTGATATGCATTCAAAATACAATATCTAGCTTAAAAAAATGTTTGCAACTACTGGTTAATATTTTTTCTAAAATTGTTACTAGACAAGAAAGCTTAGAAATAGGTCTGTAATTGTTTAAATCACTGGGATTTCCACGTTTAAACTAGGACATACTTCCAAACCGTAGGAATTATTCCTGTTAAAATTGATCAATTAAAAATGCGAGCAAGTGGATCAGCAATAATCCAAGATGGCGTAGCCAAGGTCAGACATGTTTACATTGTGTCTCATCTATATAATCAGTTTTTGTCCTTCATCTCTGTCTGTGTGCACCTCTATTGCTATATTTTAAAATAATATACCAGATTACTCCTCTGCCTAAACTCGCCGGTTTTCTACAGCTAATCATCCAACTACAGATACTAGCTACCTAGCTGTCTACCAACTGAGTTAGCTTACCTTTTGGCTAGCTGGGGTCCTGTACTAACACCATGAGCCTTGGCTAGGCTAGAGTACTTCTCTTTTCACGGACTGGAACTCAATGCCAACTTCTCAAAGCTCAGCAATTTCACCATGACTTTCCCGCCGGCAAGATTCCTCCATTGCAGCCCTTCAGCATGCCTTCCATGGGGACTCTTCCACTACTAGCCTGCTGCCTGAACTAATCTGAGCAGCTTCAATTAACCTACCATATATACCAGACACATTAATATACGGTAACTCTATTTTTAACTCTCCACTACCAGTCAGCGTGCATGCACATTTCATGTAGCGCTCTCCAGAATTTAACTTTGAACAGTTTTCGTACGTTCAAATCTCTCACATGGATTGGCAGATCATTCCACAAAATTGGAGCTCTATATGAAAAGGCCCTTCCACCAGCTGTATGTTAACAAATTCTAGGAACAGTAAGGAGGCTGGCATCTTGTGAATGTAATGTACGTGAAGGTATGTATGGTAGCCCCAAATCAGACAGATAAGTAGGGGAAAGTCCATGTAGTGCTTTTTAGGTTAATAGTAAATCCTTGAAATTAGCCCTAACCTTAATGGGCAGCCAGTGTAGAGAGGCTAGAATTGGGGTAATATGTTCCGATTTTGCAGTTCTAGTCAGAATTCTGGTGGCTGTGTTAAGCACTAACTGAATTATTTTTAGGGTTTTGTCTGGGTAGCCAGAAACGAAAGCATTACAATAATCCAAACTTGAGGTAACAAAAACATGGATAAATTTTTCTGCATCATTCCTTGACAGAAAGTTTTACATTTTTTGCAATGTTCTGGAGATGGTAAAAAGCATTTACACCTAATGCCGACTTTTATTGCAGAGTTCTCTGGGCTAGATAAAACACAACAACATGAATCAATCTGTCTCTTCCTCATTCACTCGCTTGTTGAGTAGACTGCATAATTATACATATTGTGTATACATTTTGGAGACTGTTCTTGTGTGTTCTACGAAATAGAATACAGTACTGCCTGTAGCGGTATCCTTGTTAATTCCACATGTATACACAAAAACTTAAAGGTTTATGCCCACTTGTTTGTTACAGCTCCTCACGGGTTTCACAAAAACCCTTATGACAAGCAAAAATATCAAACATGCCAGAAAAAAGGAGTCTGGGACAACTCAAAGACTAGCAAAGATGCAAACTTTTCATACTCCGGTGACAGGAACGAGCAGTGATTTGGCACAAAAGTTTTGTCCCAGACCATAAAAAATGTGTCTGGGACAGCTAAATCATCGCTAAAATCATATATTACATGGTGTCACAGTTGTGGTGTGGGTAGGAGACAGACGCAGGATCTCAGGCTCCGCAAAGGTAAATGTTTTAATAACAGAAATAACATGCCAACCAGGTGATGAAAAGCAGTAAAAATACTTTAGTACAAATGTCAAAACAAAACCTAGTGCGTAATGCACAAACTAGAAGAAACAGAAAATATATATTTATATATATTAGTAGAAGAATGCTACAAAATTAATAATCACCAACACCAAACTGAGGCTAGATACAAGGTGTGGTACAGATAACAACTCAAAACAGGTGTGCGTAACGGGCAATCAAGCCAAACCTAAAGAGACATCAATAAGAGGGGGAACTGGAGCGCCAAATAGGAATCGGCGCTGGAGTGGATGCAACAGACGCCCCCCCGAGGGAGGATGGGCCAGACGGCCCCTGGCCCAGGGACCAGGCCAGTCTGGGCGGCGACGATGGAATTCCCGAAGGAGGGAGGGGTCCAGGATGTCCACACAAGGGGCCCAGCTCCGCTCCTCCAGACCATAGCTTTCCCAGTCGACTAAGTATTGCAGCCTACCCCCTCAACGCCTGGAGTCCAGGAGAGCATGGATGACATAAGCCGGTTCATCCCCAACCGTCAGAGGAGGAGGCAGAGCCAAGCGGGGTCCATCAGCAGCCAGGGGTCCGGGCATCCATGGCCTAAGTAGGGAGACATGAAAAGAAGGGGATATTCTGAAAGAGCTCGGGAGCTGAAGACGGTACGCCAACTTGTTGACGTGCTTGAGGATCTTGAACGGGCAAACAAATTTCAGGGACAGCTTGGGGCAAGGTAGATGGAGAGGTAAATCCTGGGTGGAGAGCCACACTCTATCCCCTGGTTGGTAGGAAGGAGCATCCTGTCAGTCCCTATCCGCCATAGGGCGGTGTCGATCCACAGCCGTTGAAGATGAACGTGGGCCGCATTCCATGTAGCCTCCACATGCCATGCCCAGTCATCCACAGCAGGGACCTGCATCGAGCCCGGGTGCCACGGGACCAGTGCTGGTTGGTAGCCTAGGAAACATTTGAAAGGGGTTAGGCCGGTCGAGGAGTGACACAGGGAGTTCTGGGCGTACTCGGCCCAGGGTAACAGAGGAGCCCAACCATGTGGATGGTTAGACAATACCTACGCAGGAAGTGCGCTATTTCCTGATTCGCCTGTTCAGCCTGTCCATTAGATTGCGGGTGGTACCCTGAGGAAAAGTAACCGTGATCCCCAATTTCTGCATGAAAGCCCTCCAGAAACATGATGTGAATTGGGCCCCCTATCAGAGACTACATCCTCAGGAACCCCATAATGCCTGAACACATGCGTAAAAAGGGCCTCAGCCGTCTGTTGTGCAGTAGGGAGACCCGGAAAAGGGAGAAGCCTACAGTACTTGTACGGTCCACTATGACAAGGATGGCAGTGTTGCCGTCTGAAGAGGGTAGATCTGTGAGAAAACCCACTGACAAGTGTGTCCATGGTTCTGACGAATAGGCAATGGTTTTAGCTTACCGTGAGGAAGGTGTCTGGGGGTCTTACACTGTGCACAGATAGAGCAGGATGTAACGTAGTGTCGAACATCGGTTTTCAGGGTAGGCCACCAATATTTCACTTCCAGGAGTTGCTGCGTGCGTACCACACCTGGGTGTCCGGTAGATGGTGTGGAGTGGGCCCAGGTCACCAACCTGTTACATGGCACTAGGAACATACATTAGCCCAGCAGGACAACCCGTTGGTACCGGGTAACTCACCAGCGCCCGTCAAATGTCCCTGTCCACATCCCACAGGGCAGGGGCTACAATCCTGGACGGAGAAATGAGGGGGGTCTCCTCTACTGGGAAATCCTCTGCGTCATAGAGATGTGACAGGGCATCGGCCTTGGTATTTTTCGAGCCAGGGCGGTAGGACAGGATGAAATCAAAGTGGGTGAAATACATGGCCTACCTGGCTTGGCGATGGTCAGTCCATATGGTGAAAAGATGTTTAGCCCCCTCAAGCCAGTGAAGTCCCTCCACTAGCGCTGTTTTCACTGCCAAGAGTTCTCTGTCCCCGATATCGTAATTCCTCTCCGTAGAGGACAATTTCCTGGAAAAGAAAGCACAGGGGTATAGTTTTGCCGGTGTACCCTGGTGTTGGGATAGAACAGCCCCGACCTCTGATGCATCCACCTCGACCACAAAAGGCAGTGAGGGGTCAGGATGTCTAAGGATGGGAGCAGAAGAGAAAAGCTCTTTTAGGTGTTGAAATGCCTGATCCGCCTCCATAGTCCAGGTGAGCCTCCATGGACCACCCTGAAGGATTGACGTGAACGGTGCGGCCACTTTGCTGAACCCCCTAATGAACCGCTGGTAGTAGTTAGATAAGCCCAAAAACCATTGCAGGGATTTATTAGAAGTGGGTAGCGGCCAGTTTAGCACCGCCTCCGTCTTGTTGGTTTCCATCCTGATACCTGAGGATGAGATGTTATAGCCCAGGAAGGAGACAGACTGTTTATGGAACATTCATTTTTCTACTTCAGCATAAAGGTGATGGTGAACAAGGCGTTGTAACACAGCCCTGTGACAGACATGATTCTCAAAATCTGAAGAATGTATGAGGATATCATCGATGTATATTATGACACCGTTACCAATCATCTCGGAACACTTCGTTCACAAAGGCCTGGAATATAGCAGGCGCATTAGTCAGGCCGTAGGGCATCACACAGTATTCGTAGTGCCCAGTGGTGGTACTAAAGGCCGTCTTCCACTCGTCTCTCTCTCTCTGATGCGGATGACATTATATGCACTTCGTAAATCCAACGTCGTAAACCAGTGCGCCCCGTGCATTTGTTCAACCGTAGTACAAGTGACTGGTAAAGGATAGCGGTACCTAACTGTGGCAGCGTTGAGGGTTCTGTAATTAATACAGGGCCGCAGACACCCATCCTTTCTTTTGACGAAGAAGAATGAAGATGACACTGGGGAAGATGATGCCTGAATGAATCCTTGACTGAGCGCCTCGTCTACGTATTTCTCCATTGCTTCCGTCTTCGCTATGGATAAAGGATATATATGGCTCCGTGGCAAAGCAGCTCCTGGTAATAAGTTACTGGCACAGTCACCTGGTCAGTGGGGGGGCAGCATAGCCTTAACCTTAGAAAAAGCCACCAGCAGGTCCTGATACTCTGCGGGGATGGACACCAGTGGGCAATCGGCAGGGCTCTCCACAGGAGTTGTCCTCACTGGCATCGCTAGGCCTCTTACAAGGCAGTCTGGAGACCATTCCTGGATGTCTGTGTTTCCAGGAAATGACAGGATTATGAATGCACAACCATGGTAAGCCCAACACGATAGAAAGAGGAGTTAGACATGACATAGAATGACAAACTATATAAGTAAAGGCCGTGTGACATGCGTGATAATTCCCTCTCCGATAAGCCTCCCATCTAGGGCACGAGCGGTCACAGGTTGCCTCAGGGCTTGAGTAGAGATGCCCAACCTGTCCACCAATCTCTGGTCCATAAAGCTCCCCACCACTCCTGAATCCACTAAGGCTGCAACACGCTGGGATGCAACATACTCTGGCAGTCATACAGGTGTAGCAAAATGACAATGTGAAAAATGTAGGTAGGTAAGAGAGGGTTTTCCTTGTTTTACAATGAGCTTGACGCCTGCGAAGACCCTCCTCCTGGGGTGTGGTGAGAGGACAGCGAGCCAGAACGTGACCCTCGTTTCCACAATATAAGCACAATCCAGCCCGTATCCGGCATCTATAATCACCTGCAGACAGAGGGGTTGTCCCCATCTCCATGGGCTCCTCCTCTACTGGTTGCAAGATGTGCGTGAGTGTTGTAGGTTGACTGGGACGCTTGCGTGCTCTGATCAAACCATCCAACTCAACCGCCATGCTGATAAGCTGGTCCGTCGTCAGCTTGTCGTCCTGACACGCCAGTTCTGTTTGGACCTCCTCCCTGGGACCACGGCGGAACACTGTGACCAACGCCTCCTCATTCCATCCACTGCGCGCCGCCGCGGTCCGAAAAGCGTATTTTGGAGTAGTCGTTCACCCACCTCCTATTCATCGGGAGGATGATTGAAGACGGCACGCAGGAGGGCCATGAAATCCTCATAGGAATCTACCTCGGGACCTTCACGTTCCCAAATGGCTGTGGCCCACTCCAACGCCTTTCCGGTTAGAACCGATACCATATTGGCTAACCTGGCACGGTCTGAGAGGTGCCGACCTAGTTGGTGGCACAGCCCACACCGCAAAAGAAAACTGCTGAATTTTGTGGGCTTACCATTGTAGTGTTCCGGTAGGGCAAGGCAGGTCTCATCAAAGACACCAAGGGGTGGACTGGTAGGCGGCTGGGATAGTGATGCCATAGGTGAGGCGACTGGAAAGGTGATGCCATAGGTGATGCGACTGGGATGGTGATGCCATAGGTGAGGCGACTGGGATGGTGATGTCATAGGTGAGGCGAATGGAAAGGTGATGCCATAGGTGATGCGACTGGGATGGTGATGCCATAGGTGAAGCGGCTGGGATGGTGATGTCATCGGTGAGGCGCCTCGGATGGTGATGCCATAGGTGAGGCGACTGGGATGGTGATGTCATAGGTCAGTGGACTGGGATGGTGATGCCATAGGTGAGGCGACTGGGATGGTGATGTCATAGGTCAGTGGACTGGGATGGTGATGCTATAGGTGAGTGCCATAAACAGGGTCTTTCCGTTTTCCCTTTTCCTAGGTCTACGTTGATTGGTCCAATTTATAAGTCACGCCCTTTGTTTCGTTTGCCTGTTGCGCTCTGCTCTTCCATCTTCGTCCATCAGATATTACATATAACACTGGAGCCTTCGTCTTCTTTGTTTCTCTTTTAAGTACTCCATTTCTATGACTCCAGTCTAGGAAACGCTGCCATTCGAACTCCATTATGAGGACGCAGGAAAAAAATAATTAAACATTGTAAACTTAACCTTCCACTGATGATAATCCCCTCAGGAATAAAGAATAAACACAACCATGGAGAACAAATAATTGGAAAATAAGTTTTTACAAACTCTTCAATGCCAAGTACAGAACCTATTTTTACTACTGTAGAAGTTTGGAACCATTCCGGGTATTATTACTGGGGTTATTTACGAGATACCCCCTTGGTTCCAATAGCGCCTGCACTAAGCAATTCAGCTGATAGCACTAACTTGACCAATGTTATAAGATGGGAAAAAGCTTATTGGGGGGTTGTTTGGCTCGAGGTCAAGGTGCAAAGGACCCTAGGGTTATATTACTCTGAACCATCCCTTTATTAGAGTGTAATAAATAGAGCAAAGTGTTAAATATAAACAGAGAAACCTGAGACCTGAGGAGGTATTTTGGGGGTCTCGGGCCGGGTGTCTGTCAACTGCTATTTTAAAGGGCTTTATAAATAAATTTGATTTGATTTGGTGGGATGACGGTTTTGCATAATTTGCAGACAACATTGGTCTGACTACAGTCAGAATTTTGAAATCCCAAAAAACTGCCATACTGGCGAGCTGACTTATATCAACAATTTCCTCGCTCGCTGTGGCACTCATTTTCTACTTATCACTCCACGGCATTTCAGTTTTTGAAGAATCCAACAAGAGACAACAATATGGCTCAACCAAATTTGATACTGTTACATGATTGGCTGTTAGCGTGTCACTCGCTACGTTGCTAGATTACCAGAGAGCGAGTGCCTTTGTTAATGCAACCGAAATTACTTTGCAACCTCTGGTTTCTTCCAACGAAGGAAAGTAAATAATCTAACGTTTTATCAAACACATTTTTTATTGATATTGACAACGTGTCTATCGCGAGACTTATCGTTATCGTTTTATCGCCCAGCCCTAGTCTAAGTAGATGAATCGCCTTACTGTAGTTATCTTGAAACCCCACGATGTAGATATGTAGTATACAGTACTGTTTATATTGCATGCACAGTCTAAGTAGATTAACCGTCTTACTGTAGTAGGGCTGGGAGGTATGGCTTAAATTTAATACCCTGATATTTTTCAAATGTTTGACGGTATCCCGGTATTTAAAGGTATTTAATTTTTTTATAAAGGGTTGAAAGAAATTAATTCTAAGCAAAGCAGTTTTAAGTAGTTTGTTTGTTGTGATTTTTGTTGGAACACCAATAAACAAGACTGAGTAAGTAAAAGTAGTGCTACTGTTTAAACCCTTTTTAAATGCAGGAATACTAATAAATAACTTTGCGACCGCAAAAACACAAGTCTATCCACTGTTTATGGCTTTATTACTGAACCGTGGCATGTTATGGCACCACCACATTGAAAAAAATAACACAATAAATAACTTAAATAAATTGCAAAGGCTGATGAATGATACCAAATAGAACAACAAAAATGTTAAATATTCAAGTAAACCAGGACAAGATAACAGCTTCAAATAAGGGCTTAGGTTTATGAATTACAAAAAAGTCCCACTGTCATTTAACTAGATTACCTACTGGTATAGAACAGACAATCAGATTGGTTTCAAAGGTTCTGGGCATGGAAAAATAGCCCTTGCCCTTGAGCCAAAAAACTCCCATAAGCTTTTTACCCTGGTTATAACATTGGTCGAGTGGCTTAGTGCAGGCGCTAATGGAACCATGGGTGTATATGCCATCAAGAGCATGCCAAAGGTTTAGGTGGCAGTGTAACGAAAGGCTGAAGCCCACGTTAGCCAATCACATTCCCAGAAATAGCCAAATGAAAATGTAAACAGGTCGTACTTTTGGCGCAGGTGCATGTTCTGGCGCATACTGTGACGTCGGCTGCCTAAACCTCCGTTTACATGCAAACGGAGTGTTTTAGAAAGACCCTTTTTAAGGGCGAATTCTCTGTTTGCGTGTAAACTAAGGGAAATGTCTCAGTTTTTATAAACGGTGTACGTGTAAACAGGGTTTTAAAACCAAACCATGTCCACACTATCGACGTTGCACCCTTTTTAACAACACATTTTTTGCTTGCTGCTGCGCGGATAATTCTACCTGCAGCCGCAATTGTTTTTCTCCACCATTCATCTAACATCCAGGTGTTTGTTTCTCACGTGTGTTTTTTGTGCGTCTCGCAGTGGGATTAAAGTTTTTAGGGGCGCGGCTTATTCCAAAATAAGATTATTCTCAGTTGTTGCAGCTGGTGCAATGACAGAAAAAAATACCGGTATTGAATATAGCAAACCGCCACATACATGAAGACCGGTATATAGTTTTTTCCGGTATACCTCCCAGCCCTATACTGTAGTTATCTTGAAACCCCACAATGTACATATGTAGTATACAGTATTGTTTATATTATATGCACATAGTAGATGAATCGTCTTACTGTATTTATCTTGAAACCCCACGGTGTAGATGTGTAGTATACAGTATTGTTTATAGTACATGCACAGTCTAAGTAGATGAATCGTCTTACTGTAGTTATCTTGAAACCCCACGTTGTAGATGTGTAGTATACAGTATTGTTTATATTATATGCACATAGTAGATGAATCATCTTACTGTATTTATCTTGAAACCCCATGTTGTAGATGTGTAGTATACAATATTGATTATATTATATGCACAGTCTAAGTAGATGAATCGTCTTACTGTAGTTATCTTGAAACTCCACAATGTACATATGTAGTATACAGTATTGTTTATATTACATGCACAGTCTAAGTAGATGAATCGTCTTACTGTAGTTATTTTGAAACCCCACAATGTTTCGCCCTGCTTTTGCAGGCATCCACATATGGAGCGACAGGCAGGAAATCCCCAATATGTGTGTGACGTATGGTTTGCTGACGTAGAGGAAGTCCCGTTGACAGAGCTGTCAATCAAACCAGAGCTGTACTGTCTAATGAGTCGCAGGGTGGACAAAACCTGTAAACACAGGAGAATGAGAAAATACACACCTAGACACTTCAGAAAAATAAACTTTCCAATCAGGGAGCTGTTTTAGCTCTAGGGCGCATAAATTCATATTCTTTAGAACCTAGAGATCTAAATAGTTCTACGTCAAATTTATTTTATAAAGCCAATCAATCAAATTTATTTTATAAAGCCCTTTTTACAACAGCAGTTGTCACAAAGTGCTTTGACAGACACCCGGCCCGAGAACCCCAAAAGCAAGCAACACAAGTGATGCACAGTGGCTAGGAAAAACTCCCTAGTAGGAGGGACCTAGGAAGAAACCTAGAGAGAGGCCAGACTCAAGGGGGTGGCAAGTTCTCTTCTGGCTGTACCGGGTGGGGGATCTGAAGGTACACAGCCCATTGTAATAAGGTCAAACAGTGTTCAATTATTGTCCAGCAATGAAGATATGATGGGTGGACTGTGACCATAGTCTTTATGAAGCATCAATACAGTTCCGTGGTCTTGCGAAGGAAGACCGTGAAGCCGCCTGGAGTTGAAGGCTGGCGTCATCGGGTGGAAACGGGATCATCAACCGCAAAATCTTAGCTTCACTACAGACATTTGGAGTTCATGTGTCCTAAGTCTGACAGCACAAGTTTCATATTACGTAAAATTAAAACGCAGGTATTGGATCGGTACTCAAAGATCAGTATTGGCAATGAAGATGTGGTATCAGTGCATTCCTAAATGGTATTGTCCAGCAGCTCATGTTTAGGCTACAATATGATTTACTCAGTAGCTCTGGATAGTTAGCAACCTTTGAAAAATGCAACATTAAGACCAAATACTTCACTAAATGATTCCCAAATAAATTAATAGGGGTCCAAATGCATTAATTAGGCTGCTTGAACAGGAAAATGCATAGTGTAGAAAAGAGATCTTGAGATGCTTAATAACTAATATTAAATCAGTGTGTGTTGTAACATTTACACAGTATGGAAGTTGTTTGTTACACAGTATGAAAGTTGTTTGTTAATTATGCTGACTGAATATGTTCTATTGGAACTGTGACATTATAGATAGAGACAATAAAGTTTAGATAAAAATAAATAATAACTTACCATCTTACCAGCTAGGTCATAGAACTGACTATCTATTTGTCTGTGTTTATCAATACTTCCTAGCTTATTGTCCTACCTGATGCAGAAGTTCTCTCTTTCTCTTCAAGAAACAACACACAATTGGCTCTTGTTGTTGTTGTTGTTGTTGTTGTATGTAGCTTTGGGTGGAGGAGGCAAGGAGAGATATAACCCCTGACTATAGTCTCTGACTTAACCAACTTGTAACAGTGATTCATATGTAATAACGGATGTGTAGTAACGCGATGTTAGGCAGGATACGACATGAATGGATACTCTATATTTTCTATCTCTATATTTCTCTATAGATAATAAAAACTACTACGTAAAAAATCCCTCACAACAAATTAAGCCCTCGAATACAGTTCCTGTTCACTGAAGAATCACGGACGGTGCAGCACTCAAAAGGCTCCGTCACACCAAACACTCACTACTTCTTTGGAATGGTCTGGCAGATAGCAAACAACTAAAATGTGCCTACACCGCCACCTACTGACCCGGAGAGTGAGGTCAGTTCACAGCCACGGGGCTAGCATCCGGTTTGGCAAAGTGAAGCAAATGCGGAAGTGCCTTAAACCTTTTTTGTATTTTTACAAGACATATATGACAATATTAATTTTCTTCCAGTGTCTAAAGATTGCAGAGCATTTACCAAATAGCATGGCAGCATTGTTATCAAGGGCAGTTATATTGTAATATGGGATTAAGAATGGACTACACAATTATAATATCAGTAGAAAGAAAAACAAAATAAATACAATGAAAATAATTTATATAATATAACATACAAGGGGAAATACAATTCAAATTCAGTTTGTTGACATTGTGGGAAAGTGTTTTAGGATATCATACAGTTTTTGTGCTTTTCTTCTATTTACCAATTTTAAGGACTTTTTCTAGTTTAAATTCATTTAAGAAAAATATTAAATTGGGGGATGATTTCAGAAGTCTATTTTTGTGGATGAATAATTTTGCTAGACTTAAAATGACATTGCAACAGAGTTCATCATTTTTGTTTTGCAGTACCATACCAAATGTAACATTGTCTCTAGAGATAGGGTTTTGTTTTGCAGTACCATACCAAATGTAACATTGTCTCTAGAGATAGGGTTTTGTTTTGCAGTACCATACCAAATGTAACATTGTCTCTAGAGATAGGGTTTTGTTTTGCAGTACCATACCAAATGTAACATTGTCTCTAGAGATAGG
>JACXGM010031591.1:0-12914 GCA_016801145.1 Umbra pygmaea
TATATTGTTATGTTTTGTGCTTTACTGGTAAACAATTAAGGTGTAAATTAAAGGTTTTGGGTTTACTGTATTCTGTTGATGTTGAAATGGATTAAAGAAAATATGGTATCGAAAAAAGTATCGTTAAGGAACCGGTATCGAAACTGAGGTATCGAAATTGGCACCGGATCAAAAGATTTTGAACGATGCCCAGCCCTACTGTCCACAGCAGCAAGCAATCAGATTCCAAATTTTCCACCATGGCCAAGACCAAAGAGCTGTCCAAGGATGTCAAGGACAAGATAGTAGACCTACACAAGGCTGGAAGGTGCTACAAGACCATCGCCAAGCAGCTTGGTGAGAAGGTGACAACAGTTGTTGCGATTATTTGCAAATAAATCCCTCGGTTTGGGGCTGCATGCAAAATCTCACCACGTGGAGTTGCAATGATCATGAGAATGGTGAGAAATCAGCCCAGAACTAAGTGGGGCAGATCTTGTCAATAATCAAAGCAGCTGGGACCATGGTCATCAAGAAAACAATTGGTAACACACTATGCCGTAAAGGACTGAAATCATAATAAAGAAAGCACATGTACAGGCCCATATGAAGTTTGCCAATGAACATCTGATTGATACAGAGGAGAACTGGTTGAAAGTGTTGGTCAGATGAGACCATAACCGAGCTCTTTGGCATCAACTCGCCATGTTTGGAGGAGGAATGCTGCCTATGACCCCAAGAACACCATCCCCACCGTCAAACATGGAAATCAGCAGGGGATCAAATATTTTTTCACCCTCACTGTATATTAATTGCATAAAAAATTCTAAAATATTAATTATTTAGAATAATATTTTACCCACTTCGCACAACTTTTGTCGACATAGCGATTTGTCTTTCCAAAAATGTCCCAAGCTTAGTGTGATTGGTTGGAATGATTGATGAAGGGATGATTAAAACTAGGAAAGCACTGACGCCACTTTTTTATTGTCGATACCAGAGAATGTTTAATAAAGAGAGAGAACTGCCACTCTCTGAAAACTTACGTCTTCTGAACTGGTTGCAGTTCCTCTCTGGTTCCATATGAGGGCAGTCATGGGCAAGTGCAGAATGAATAGAGGTCTATGGAGCTACATCAAAATCCCCTTTTCTCAAGATATAATGTTTTGTCTGGTAATGTTGCATTTGAAAGGGGAGGCAAAAAAAGCAAATACACAGTGCTGGGTGTTAGATATTTTTTAAAGTGGCTTTTTCATTCTAAAAAGCCTTTTAAAATGTCAATGACATCATAAATTCATAATTCATTAGCAGAATGCTAGCGAGATATGGGCAACAACGACTCAAACTGTAAGAAATTGATAGGACATAAGAACTGGTTCATTCAACTTGACATATAATCCATGTTGAACTTGCAAAAACTATAATCAAATCTGAGATTTCTCAACAAAAATCAGGCAAGAGAGACAAATTTAGCTGTCTAGCTCCATAAAGTCCCATTCATTTTGCACTCGCCTGCGATCACCCCCAGTGGAACTCTGGTGGCACTGCAACCAAACTTCGGTACAATGGTGTTTAATAGGGAGTGGACAGGCTCTCCTTAGACTCTGCCGATACCGATCCGAGTACTGAACTTTGAGTACCGATCTGACAGAGTACCAATCCGATACCAGTGTTTTAATGCTGCATAATGTAAACCTTGCATCCACCCATTGTGCTGCCAGACTTAGAGACATGGAAAACGTGTCTGAACGCAAGCTCTGTAGTGAATCTAATTGCAGTTACATCTTTTAGCAAATCAAAAAGTTAATTTTAATCTACCATTCGGGAAGGCCATTTCAGACACATTGCATCAGATAGGCTGGTTGATACCCACATTTTAGCCACCATATTTCTCACATTTTAGAGGTGCAAAACCGTTCTAATACTTTACTTTTGCCACAATATTAGATGAATCAGCTTTTAATTTTAGTTTTGTACATTTATTTTACAATAATCTGTTTGGAAACAAATTGGCAAATAGCTCATCAAATTAGCAAATCTACAAGTAGATGGCATCTTCAGCAATGCTACCAAACACAAAAACAAATATTAATAGTAAACCATACTCTGGCAAAGAAAAATGGTGGATTTTGAACAAATTATAATTCAATGAATTTTGTCTCTGAGAAGTTGAACAGACTCCTGTTACATTTGTGCGTGTGTGTGTGTGTGTGTGCGTGTGTGTGTGTGCGTGTGTGTGTATGCTTCTCTAGTTAAATGAGAGCATTTTTATTTAGGATCCAATCATAAACGCAGACTCAAACACCCCCGCTAGGCCTGCACGATTCGGGGAAAAATATGAATCACAATTTTTTTTGCTTTGAATTGATATCACGATTCTCTGCCACGATTTTTTTCTCACAAAGTGTAATGTTTATTGCACATATGAACTAAAGATGGGCCTATACCAGAGAGGGAATAGTAGCCTACTGTACAAAGTCGTTTATAGATAGAAAACAGTTGTATTGCTTAACCATGTAAATTGGAACAACAATACCAATGAACTGCTAAATCTGATTCACGTAAATGTTTCAATGGAAATGTAGCTGTATTCCAGCATTATGCATATATTTCATATTGATGATAATGACAGTCTACTTCCTCTTTCAGAGACCAGCATATAAAGCTGTACAACTGTATTTATTGCTATTTAAATTTAAAAAAGCGATTTAAATGGGATAATGCTTCCCGGCAATATGAGGTGATTTGTTGCCCACAATATCACAGCCTAAAATGCATAATCATTCCACAGACAGAGCTACGCGTTCTAATAATTGAAAAACACTTAATCACAACTCTATTTTCCTCATAGCAATTCTCCACTATAGTTCAAATGGCAAAATACAAAATCGCTTTTTCATTGCTATTTTCATGTAGTCTAATATTTGCAAAATTATAGGTGCATATTAGAATCCTCAAGAAAAACACGCACATTTAAGTACAGGACCGACCGAAGGCTGTAATTTATTAGGCTAGTCACTGCATACTGTAGTGTCGCACAAATTAATAAACTGTTTCTCTCATTTTAGCTAATTTGGGAAGGAGACGTAAACTATTGACATCTGAAATACATATTACACATTCTTGACCTCCAATATTGGTGTTCTTCTGGATATGTAGGAACATTTACTTTTCTATATTTGAATTGGCTGATCAACATCGAAGATGTAGCAGATTATAGCTTGAAAAATGTGACATTTCGCCTAGTTATTAAAAGTCCTTGTATCGGTACTCATATCGGCATGTACCCAAAATGAAATACTCTGTACTTGTTCCATAAAAAGTGATATCGGCCCATCCCTAATATCACAAAACAAATTGGCAGTACCAAACATAGATTATTTTTGGCACCTATAGCGCATCACCACAAGCCTGAAAACATAGAGGCTAATAAAGAAAATAAAGTACATACTGCCCATTTAAGTACAGTAGGCTACCAAAAATAGTGACATAACACATTGAACTAAATTTGGCCCTGATACAAGCTCTATCTTTATTTTTTTAATATTTACTTAAATGGCTTTCCATATGATGCTGTTAGTTTTTCATGTGAAAATCAACCTGGAACCTTAATAACATGTAAACTTTTTGTAGGAGAATACTGTAGCAGAGGAAATACATGTACATGTAATGTCAAATATTTAGTTTTTTGCATCACCGCTTAAAAAAGATTATAGCCGTTTTGTAAGTAGCCTACTTTTTCTGGAAACATAAACCACTATTGTTAATGCAGTAAGGAAGGATACATGTACAATAAAGGTTAAAACTTTTTGTTCTGAACAACTACTCACTAAAACAACTTACGTTTACTGCACCTAATTAGAACATGGTACTGTATACTCCGTATGCCGATAACGGATCCCGCATTTTTGGCCAGTATCGGAAACATTTCCGATCCCTAATTAAAACCATGTTTAACAACCATTCATAGAGAATCTTTACCTCTTGGAGGTGTTGAATATAAAAATGTATACAATTGTCACACAAAAAATTGAAATTATCTTCTACCAGTTATATAGCTCTCAGGGGTAGGATCTTTTTTCACAATATCTTTTTAAATGGGTATTGCCCTTTTCAGAATCAAACAAAATAGTAGAACATTTTAAGTAAAAGCTAATCCAAAAAATACCCTGAAATTTTACAGCAAATCAATGATTTTATATACGAAAGGGCTACATTGTGTTGTTTCATGCAAGTTGTGTACAGATCTTTAAGAATAACAATTTGAAGACAGATAATATACTAACAAAATGTCACACCTACTTCCTGGTAAACATGTACGTTTTTGTAATAAAACATCCCGTTGCCACCCTATCCAAATTTTCTTTGATAACTGTTTGTTTTTACTAAGTTAACATTTTTTTAATAAGTTAACCACCTAGGAAGGTAGACATTACAACTAGCCTATTTTGGCAAAAATACATTTGGGTCTATAACCACATTAAATCAATAGCTTAGGTCAAGCTATGTTGAAACATTTTGTCTACAAGCCTTGCCTGCCCAGTCATCTCTACTAGTAACTCCAGCTTTATGACATAACCTTAGATAATGCTGAGGGATATAACTTGATGTAACTGTTGTAATTCAAAATGCATTGCTTTGACTTGGGTCTGAGTGTAGGGCCGAAAAATACAAGTCAGTCTGCCTACACGTACGTAACACTTGGCAGTTGTCAGCAAAGCTAACCCTGCTCAGGTGAAGTGAGTATAGCTAGCCAGTCTTAGACACACAACGTTTTCAAACGTACAGCTTATAACCTTATCCCTGTCAGAGCCAGCATACATGTCCCCACTTTGCCCAGAAACATTATGACAACATGGCACTCTCCAGGCATTTCACGAAGCACTTAGTCGGTCCGAACCCCCCCCGTATGGAGGCAAGATGCTTAATCTCCCATGTATTGAAGTGGTAAAGCATAGATTACAACCAGCCGGCCATGCCACAAATTTAAACATCGGCTTTAATGCTGCGCATGTTACCTCACTGCCGTTTCTGCACTTGGGGAGGAGAGGGTTAAAAGATGCAGCCTATGTTACAGAGCACACAAAGTGTATGTTGTTTAGCAATAGAATTTCTCCTGACTGCTAAAAGTGTTGGTACACTTCCAATTGATGTAAAAAAAGAAATATAAAAAATAAATCTATACAACAATATTTTTGTAGTCTGAATTTTTCCGGGTCTATTCCCGACTGTGCCAAAAATCATTGTGTCCTTGGGCAAGGTACTGTACAAAGTTTCTCCAGGGGGATTGTCCATGTACTTACATTAAGTTGCTCTGCAGGGCTCGAAACTGCCACTAAAATTGTCACATTTGTGACAATTTGAAATGGAGTGGTGACACCAAATTTCAATAGGTTGCAAATGTATGCATGATTTCTTTGTACGGTAAGGTACATTTTTGGCCATAATGACTCATTATCAGCATGTATTCAAACAGTATATTCTACGGTATTCTTCATCCTTACTGACTGCTGTTTTGGACAATTTCAAGAGTTGCTTTACAGAGAATATTGAGACTAAGAGGCAAGAAGAGACCTAGAGAGGAAACAGGTAGTGCAAATAACATTTTGTTAATAATATTGTTGTCTAAGCCATTGAAGTAGATAAATAAAGGTATTTGCAAATCTTATTCGCAGTGCATCTCATACAAGATCAACATCATAATGACATTTAAATATGAACATTTTCAAAGGGCTGAGGGCTTATGTAGGATTGGTGTTAATGAGTGATGATATTAATGTGCACAGCAGAGGTACTGGTAGTGTGCATTGGTTTGTGTGGCCCCAGGTTGCCGGCAAGGGGCATTCAGGCTTATGGCCTCACTAGGGCGGTGACAGTAAATTACACAACGAGCAGGAAAAAGATGAGTCATGTCAGCCCATCTGTGCTTTCTAGAGGATTTAGCAACGATGGTACTTTGAAATCCGCAAAAAATACATTTTACACTTGCTAGTAAGTGTATTTCCTTTTCTGGTGCAGTACATTTTTCTAAATTACAAACACAAGACTGCATGGGGTTTAAACATGAGCTTAGAATTAAGGCATAGTTCTCTATGCAACACCGGTTCATTTGGGGAAACAGCGAATTTAATCGCCGTGCAGCAAATAATTTGAGTGACCGAATCATGTTTTTGCAGCAGTAACTAAAAATATTGCTAGAGCAAGTGTCACCAGTGAAGGTTAGTGTTGAGCCCTGCTCTGGATAAGACAAGAGTATCTGCAAAATGACTTAAGCTCTGGGATACAACTAATAATAATTTTGCGTGCAAAAACAGAACATCTTTCTCTTTCAGTGATCAAGCTGTAGCACCGTTTATCCTCTAGGATATTTTTCAGCTGCGGGGGCAGGCCAACATCAAGCCCCCGCCCCCTCAAAATATTAACATTTCCTGTGTGGAGCTTGTGTAGAAAACCAGCTGTCGGAATTAAGTCATAATGTCGAGTCACAACTCACATAACAAACATATTTAGTTACAATTATTCATAGTATTGTGGTAGAGCCATGGGTGACACCTTGGAATATCTACCTATTTAGGGTCCCAGCCTGTGTTTGGTTGTTCTCTCCACTCTCCTCTCCTCCTTCACGTTCATCTCTCTCTGCCTTTCTCCTGCTTCACACTCCTCTCCTCCTCCACTACTCCAGCCTGACTACTTGTCTTGCCTGTCAATGTTATATATCAGAATGAGTAATATTAGCTAATTCGCATCACAAATATTTGATCATGCAACAGTAAGAGCACACTAGGGGTGTCACGATACCAAAAATTCAGTAGTCGGTGCCAATACCAGTAAAATTACACGATTCTCGATGCAGATTTCGATACCACGATAAATATTTTCTAAGATTCCAACTACTTGAACTTGAAACATTTATTAAAACACTTAAAATATGATAACATGCTATAAAAACACGTGCAATATAGCATAGAACAACATAATAAAGTCCAATTAATGCTCACAGTGCAACAACTATCCCCAGACACATTCCAGACAGCTTTTCAAAAGGTACTGTGCAAAAACAACAACAGTGCAAAACAAAACGGTGGATATAGCTGTGCAGCCATTCAGCTAACAAGATAAACATGGTTTTTTTCCACAACATTACGCACCATTTCTTGGCTAGTTCAAGGTTTTTGTACAGCAAAAGTAGCATGTCAACATGGTCTTGGGTAAGTCGCGAATGACTTGTGATCTATGCGATATCCACACTTACCACCAGCATCCTTAATGTAGCTAGCATTACACAGAATTCTGTGCATTTACTATATATTTAAGCAATACAGATTGCA
This sequence comes from Umbra pygmaea, assembly GCA_016801145.1. Classification (NCBI taxonomy): domain Eukaryota; kingdom Metazoa; phylum Chordata; class Actinopteri; order Esociformes; family Umbridae; genus Umbra; species Umbra pygmaea. The sequence continues at coordinate 7,308 of JACXGM010031591.1, forward strand.
CATTTAAATGTTCTTATTAAAATAATCTAAGTTAGTAAATATGTCACACCATTCTAATATAGTTTAGTGGCATATTTTCGAAATGTGAAATGTTAGGAATCCACTAAAGAAGCTGGCTCCCTAAAGAAGCTAGCTTCACACTGGAGCAAATTATTGTGTAATGTGTTGGGCATTGGTCCCATACGGCTGTATTCTATTGGATAATGAAAGCTTTGAATCACATGTTCTTATCAGTTTACAATACGTTCCCCAACGGGGAACTATATATATAAAATTGATTTTTCAAACAGGGATTCGAAAAAAACGGTGCTTGCTCCGTCTGCTCCACGCATCAACTCGGTATTGCAGTACCTCCGGGAAAGGTGCACCCACAAGTGTAAAAACGAGAAAAGTATATTATCCTCCCCTGAACGAAGCAGACTACCTAGCTAGCAACTGGAGGCCCTTTTCGTTTGCTTTTGATTTTTCCTGCTACAGTATTGCCAACACTGGCATCGCTGCTAAAGGTGCCTACGGTACTTTAAAAAAATGGGCATCGTCTGTGTTTTGTCATTTTAGAACCGGAAGGTTTCGGTAGTATCGGTTCTCTTGACATCCCTAGAGCACACTGTAGCAACCACTAATGTTACATATTGTAGAGAAACCAGAAAGTAGGCTTTTTCTTGTTCCAGGTCATAGATAAAAACCTCGAACCCCTCCCTAGCTAAAGTAACATTACCTGCCCATCTTCCTCATCAACAGGCATGTTTCTCTTTGTTGAAAAATGATTTAACAACTCATCTGAAAATGCAATCAGGAATATTTTTAATACATAGTTTATATAAACATTATTATTTTACTGATGTTTGTAGAAGTTACTTTAGGTATTATAATTCACTGGGCTCAAATTTAAATGGTGGGTAAAGTGCAAAGTCTAGCAACATTAAAAATGATTTATGCGCATTAACTAAAGCTAAAACTAAGTTACTTGTGAACATACCAAGCAGATTTTAGCATGAACATAAAATGATTTTTCCCAGTTATTACATAAGCTTTTAGACTTTAGCTCTGGCATTTAGTCTAAATCAAGAATTTAAAGGCCATTTCGGACGAGTTGCGTACTCGTGCATATCAGCTACAGAATTCATGGGAATTAATGAACGAGTACAGATGGGCCGCAAGCGTCAACAACTCAATGGTGTCATTGTGCTTTAAATTAGAAACCATGTCTATTTTCCTTGCGTAAATGTGCACAACTCTGCTAATTTTAGCTGATATCGCAAACAATACTTGGTGTGTGCCCTGTATATTGTACTTATTTATTATTGGAAAATGGCATGTGAAGCCAATGTATTTGGAAAATAATATTTAATCATTTACATAGGCATTCATACACATTCAAAATATCAACACATACAGTAGGCTGTATTACAAACGTACAATATGTAGTTTTTGGCTGCCAAGGGGCTCTCAATCAAAACAATAGCAAAAAATGTACTTTGATGACGTCGGGAAGTAGCATGGGATCATGGGTTTTGTTATCGTCGTCAATGACAACCTTCCAAACTAGAGTCTCTGGCAAAAAAAAAATTTCACTGACAAAGTAATGTGTTGTTAAAAATATTATAACATTATTCACATTATGTTTGGCGGAACATAGAGCAACTAGGGCAGTCAAAGGTTATATGACGCCATTGACAGAAGACAAAATGAAATGTCCTGTGTCTTCAAATTATATTACAAATTTCTCTGGATTTGAAAGTTGGTGGAAACATTTAGGATAATGTAAGTACACAACTAATAAATAAATAAATAAATAAATATATATATATATGTGTGATGTTTGCTTTAATGCAAAGTACCTCTGTTGTTATTGTTTTGGAAAACTACATATTGTACCTTTAAATGGTACAATAATTACGCTGCGTTTCATCAACGATCCGACCCAGCCCTCGAATACGAGGTCACTTCTACACTTCAAGCTTTCTGGTATGTTTTGTGCGTCCGAGAAGAACATGGACGCCACCCGGAAAGCTGTTGTTGCGGTAACACTGGCCGAGTACCAGGTGCTACAAAAGCACTACATTACATGTTTTGATTATGATTATTACCCCACCATATCAAAACGCAGCCATTTGAACTTCCAAATTCTAACTTTATTTCATGTTTTAGTTTATTTTCTGTTAGCAATGCTAGCCACATTTAGCAACACCCATTTGAAACAAGTCTTCATTCAATATTTCACTCACAACAAGACCTCATCCCATACCCACAGGCAGTGATACGGACACAGTAAGGTATTGCAGTAATACAAGTGATTGAAATTGTCATTTAAACAACCAAAGCGGTACAAAAACTATTAAAACAATTCATACACAAGTCACACGGGAAGCAGCCATCTTGGATTCCATATCGGAGTTCTTGCTCGGTGTCCTCTGATTTCTACCGAGCGGGATAGTTCGCCATCCGATTAAAAGGGGGCGTTTGATGCGTGTCGCTAGGCAACTTCCTGACTTTATAGTCGTAAGTCCGACACGGATAGATAATAAGGGCATTAGGGTTTTATGAATTTGTTTACTTCCATGAGTTGTACTCCACATGCACTTAACATGCTAAAGTAGGCAAGGCAAAAAATATGAGTCAGTCAGTCGATATTAACACAAACAGCAGGAGAGCCATTTAGCCAATAAATATGTTTGATAGAAAATTGCAGGAAAGCTAACTAATCACCAGGTTATTTTGTATTACAAATAGAAGACTACCATACCCATGATAGACTTTTCACCACAAATTCCAACAAGTCCCTATAGCAAAATGTCATATAGTAAAATAAAGGATAAAGTTTGCAGTAGTTGTGCGCCTGGTGTGAACTGACAACTTCAAAACTTTGTGCACAATAATGACACCGTTGACGTTCGCCTATTAAGTTATCTGGACCATTATTTCATGATATAGCTCCGCTGGTGCAGCGCCAGTGTGCACCATACAGTTTGATGGTGTGCATATTGCATATTTGTGCACCGTCAAATAGTAGACATGTGACGGCAAGTGTAATGTTGACATTGACTCAATCAAATCCAAACAATCTATGATCAAATCCTAGGTGTGGCAGAATTGTGACTTTCCGTAGACTAATAATAATGCATAACCACTGTGAGAAGCACCGGTCACCTCCGTTTTCATGCAGAAGACATTAATGACTAGTGCCAGAGCGATGGAGATAACAAGGTGCATCCATGTTTTCATGGAAACCAGGTGTTGTATTTACTCTCTCTAAATGTGTACATAAATATTTCATTTTTATGAAATGTGTTGATGGTTATGGCATATTTTTCTAAATGTGTTCTGTTTTTTTAATTCTTGCTAGTGTAATGATACAAATTATAATCTTGCCTTTATTACAATGTAAAACCCCTGTCAATGTGGTACTAATCTTACATAGTGTTTTTACATAGTGTGCGAAGGTACCAATGTCCAGCCTCTTGACCAGACAGAGAGAAAGACTGAGTTGAAACAACCTCGAAGGGATTCTTTTATTTTCTTTTAGTGTTACTATTTGACTAAATATTTTCCAAAATTAAAAAGAAATGTGCAGCATTTTGACTGAGATAAAACTGACATTTTTTCATTTATACTTTGTCTAAAATCTTCTTGTTAAAAACAATTGTGAGAAAATCGCATCGTGAGTTGAGTGAATCGTTACATCCCTAGTAATCACTGCACAATGTATGTAGACATTGTCCCAAATAAATTTCTTTTCAGATTTTTTAAATAGACACATTTTTAGAGCGTTTGTAATCTGGTCACTTGAAATAGCACCGGTTATGTATTTGGAGCCATTTTAGAGGTTTGTGTGGGTCAGGGGGAGTTGGTGTGTATGAGTAAGTAAGGCAGTGAATGTTTATGAAAAGGTGAGTGAGGCAGGGGATTGTGTCTAGCTATCTGAAAACTGAAGTATGTTTAACAGTCCTACAATAACAACTTGTATGTTTCAACTTAGAAGCATGGATGCTCAGTGTAAAAAAGCCCAGCATTGAGCCATGGATAGGTCTTGCATCTGACCAACTATTAAAAGGGATATACTATTTTTGCATAAAATCATCAATTATGGCACCAAATTTGTCAATTGTGAAGAAAGTAAAAGGAGCTTGAAAATTTCAGCATTACATAATGCTGCAACAAAATCAAGTATTTTAGCCTATAACATGGCAAAACTCTTTGAGGAATCCTGGAGAGTTGAATAAGCAGAATTTTTGAAATCGCTAAGATTTTTGGTGAATCAAACCATATCAGTAAAAGTCTGTCAGTTACTTCATAACATCAATAGCAATTTCAGGAAGTAAAAGCTTTACTACTTCTAAGGTTTATGTTGTAATTTCCCCTAATATAATGGCAGCTATCACAGGCCATAAATAATTAACAACCATTTATTGTAAGACTTCTCTGGTAGTCTACACCAGTCTTGCAAAAAAATATGTTATCAGATAACATACTTTCTCTGAACCTTGATCCCATTATTCTCTTAAAATTTAAAAACAGAGGAGATAAGATTAATTTACCTGTGAGCTATTAACATGGAAGAGGCATAGGCCGATCTGTCTTGTAATACATAGCAATGTGTTGGTGAATCATTATAATTTATACGGTCATGTAATTTAGCTATCCGTCCATCAAGCTCAATACCGCTGTATCTCCTAGCTTAGATCTTCCCATGCAAATTCATAATCTCACTTCAGTTCCGAAAGAGTATGTTGAAAAACCTACATTTTACTCGAGTCTTCCACAGTTTTTGTTACATTTATTTGCATTGACGAAAACTGCCATTCTTATTATTTCACAGTGTATCTGTATGACAAAATGTTCAAATGGTAACAGATCAAACGCAATTATTTTTGATGACAACGGAATGAATAAAGACATCATATTCATGAGAGATCAAATGCTGATATTTTTGGGGTTAATATATCCTAAACCTTCTAAATATAAATCACCACCAGGTAGACATTTCCTAGCTACTTTAAAACTAACAGACATAGACAATGTGACATTTCATTCAGGGTCAAATAACTAGCTACTGTACTGTTTTTGTATTGTCAACAACAAATCATGCGCTGTCATATCATTTTTCACAACGCCACGACAGCGCACGTCGATAGACCGGTAAAAGTCGTAGCTAACCTGCTAGGTCTCTGACCGCACTATGAGCGTACCAGCACGTCACTCATACACACAATTCAGAAAATATAATACACCTTACAATGAGATATTGTTAAATTGGACAAAAGACGACTAACTAATATTCAGGCAACGCTAAAGTCAAAGCGGCTTTCTACATTGATGGGAATACCGTTACAATTTAAATAGCTAGACAGTACAACCATCGTCACACAAAGCCAGATCCAGCTCCAGGTGCTGGCTAGCTATGTTAGCTACATAGCAAACAAAAGAGCATTGGATTACAGAATATCCCATCTGCGAATACGTATGTGTACGTCCACTCACCTTTTTCAATCGTGGGGCTTCTGCCACCGTACCATCGCGATTTACGAAAGCTTCTCCGCCGTTTTGTTGTGGATCTATCCGCTTCATCGCGGACGCCTGCGGCATCTTAATAGGATTCGTGGTGAG